>JBBPOK010000383.1:0-29305 GCA_038091415.1 Leccinum variicolor
GTTTTACCAGGAACTCATCCGCGAAGCTCTCGAACTATGCCTAGAAGAACATTTAGCCCGGTCCAGATATATGAACTATACTTCTCGCGTATGAAAAACCCCTTGTTTGCTTATCCAGCGTCTTGCCAGTCTGTCGTCTATGTAAATCTACTCTTCGAGAAGCTCACAACATTGCTCGCAGTGGTCCCTTTTCTCGGCTTGTCGTCTTAACCATAATCATGCGAATGCGATTGAATTACTTGAACAGGGATGTCTTTTGATCACTCGCCACTATTTCCCGCTGGAAAGCATTATTGCATCTAACTCCGACGGAAAAGAAGAGGAAGTCGTTTGACTCACCTCGCTCGTTCGCTTACCATCTACTCACCCGGCACGGATCAACCCAACCCGGAAATGCGCAAACTCGTGAGCGACTCATCTACGATGTCTTGTTTCTCGCATTTATTTTTTTCGCTCGCACTTTGCCGATCTCTAACGTGCTGCCAAGGACGGGCGCTCACACCATTGTGGCTGCGAGCAAATATATGCGCGACGCACTCGTCGTTTACGTGGAGATCCCACTGCAAATCACGAAACCTCGCGTGCACATATCGTCAGAGCTTTCGCCTACATGAGTTCTGAAGAAGACGGTAGCATCGGGGGTGGGTTTGCTGAACAGTTGAACCGGCGCGTTCGCGCATCCGGACTCTGGGTACCACACCGTTGAGTTCTCTTTCTTGCCGTAGTGAATAGTGAATGCATCGATCAGAAACACTTTTCATCCTCGCCTATTGTCCCCAGAGAGTTCTACGACGGCGACCTTCAAGTCGAGCAATATACACCACGCCATCACTCACCAAACGTCACATACTGACAGACGCATATCCGAAACTCGTGCCCTCCAACCCCCTCGCAATAAGCGTAAACTGTTGTGCAGCCTCCCTAGTCCTCTTTGGCGACCTCGATCTGCACCCAGACGATTGAGCACGATGACGGGTACACTTTAAAATCGCGTGAACCAACCCAACAACGGCCTTGACAAACGCTCGCTTGGCTTCCACCGTTGCCTTGGATTGTACGAACCCGTCCTGAAAAACACTTCGTTCACCAAAAAAACAAACCCGCGGGCAAACAGATATGCACGTCAAACAAGATCTCGTTCAAGAAATGGGAGTTGAAACGTTGAAGGATTGACGTCGATTGAATCGGATTACAGCCGCGCACAAAGTCACCCAATCGGTGATATGTAGTCGATAAAGGATTCTCTAGACTCGTTATGCTTTCCTTGTATCCGGAAAATTACATGCTCACGTCAATTGTACGCTACATACCATAACTTTGCATTGTGGGCAGTTCAATGATGGGCGCTTAGCGCTTAGCGGCAAACCGATCCGGGCCCGAGGTCGCAGGTTATGATGGACACCACTGGACAAAATGCTCGAAAACCAGAAAGTCACTTCCGCTGGTTTCAAAGGCAGGCTTGACGCGGAGCTTAAATGTCGGAAGCACCCGTGTCAGGGCAAGTTGGGTGGTCACGATTTCATATTGTAATGCATAAATTACCCATGGATAATATCCCGTAGTGCAACTTGAGTCAAGACGTTGGAACGAACTCATTCACTGACAACCTGGTATATATGCCATTGACGGCCCGGGGCGAGATTCAGAAGCTCATAAATACATTGATCAACTTACTGTCTCCAGCCACAACCTGCTTACCTTAATTCAGTGGGAGGCTACAGATTTCATGATACGTAAACAGATACTCATTTGCGATCATCCGGCGCGGCCATCATAGTGATAATCATGAGTTGAAGACGGCGTCGACCGTCTCGGAAACCTGTAATATTCCCTGTAGACTGATGGGAGTCAGTATTCGAGGGAGAGGCCACCTGAGGTGTCCGACTCGTTTGCTGTGCCCATCCAAGGTCCAGTCTTTCTGCCAGTCCAAGTCGGTCGTCTCTCGGATTAGGACTGTGTTAGACCCGATCTCGGGACGGTATGCGAATTGGACGGTTCAACTTGAAGCTTAAAGCTTGAAGGATGGCTGCCGTTTCGAACCAGCGAAAGCTCTCGTCAGTGGGCTACCGCTACCCGAACCGCCGCTGTAATACTCAGAGGGAGAAGAACCCAAAACGAAGCCATTGATAGACTACGATCCCCCACCATGCATATAGTCTCCCGTACTACGTAGGCAGACCATTAGGCAGGAAGACAGTCGTTCCTTTTTTTAGGCCATGCACACGAGTCACAGGCCCGTCGTCGGGATCCCAGCAAGTTGAAAATCAGTCTTGGATACATTCAATTGATCTTGTCATTGCATTTCCTGCAGAAGCCGATGTCAAGAACATTTAGCATCATGTGCGCCAACTCACGGAGATGAATCCTGACTCTCCTGCTGATGCATCTGGGTGACAAGTCGCGGTGACCATATTGCTGCCTGTAATGAGTTCGGTTACGAGTTCTTACGACGTCGTGTCATCGGTGATTACATAAATTAGTAGCCAGAGACTCGCGTTTGCTAACAAGCCGCTCTCTTCCCCATCGTAAACGCTGCGCTCGACGCTACAGCCAGCGGTCCACCCACTCAATTCATCGCCGCCGTCGTCAACGCATTTGCAGCTGGAGACGACAACTCTACCGTCCACGCCTTCGACGCATGGCCCGCCCAGCTCGTCGCTCTCAAGGACCTCGAAAACGACTTTGCCTGCGTAACCGTGATATCATGTAAGTACTCTCTGTTCGACTGCTTCAAGTTACGCTTACTCAAGTACTCACATCTCACAGCATCACCCACCTCCACAAAGCCTCCAAATCCACCCGCGACACCCACCGCTGTTCCCGTCTTCTCACATCGCCCTCCACCCTTCTCCTCCCACCCCTTCTCCAATGCCAACACCGCCCCCGGTTCTGCCCCTACTCCATTCATACCCGCACACGGTAACACCAAACTCGCACAAGCCAATCTGAGCTCCAAGCTTGCGAAGCCCACCTCGTTGCCAAGGAACACGAACCTGACGCTCATCGGATCGCTGTCGCGCAGGATGGACTCCACTACTGTCAGGGCAGAGATGGGCAATTAAAGAATGTTCTCCAGGAACTGGGTCAGAGCGATATTAACGACGGGAACCTGGGCGCTGAGTCGGGTGCGTGTATACTTTCGCTCTGTTTCACTTACACTTGACCAATTTCTAGTTTCGACGCCTTCGCCAAACCACTTGGCCACACATTTGTGTTACCCTTCGGACAGCCCCTCCCTCACTCCGTCCCAGAGCGCTTCCCAGACCGTAGCTCACTCCACCGAAGCGAGCCAGTAAATTCCCCCCTCGTCCAAACAACACCGAAACCCTCAGACACGTAGCCAAGTCCAGGATCCAGCCTAAGCCACAAGTTGAACCCGACGTACAACTCCCGCAAACACCCAGGCCCAGCGCTGGTGAAGACGCTGACATGGCTGTCCCACGTACGTTCGTGGTCCCCTTCGAGCGATGATCATTCCGCGCCAGCAATTGTAACGCAGCAGTGTTCAAAACGGCCGCACCCTTACCCAGGCGCAGAAGCACCAGGCGTTCGCGCCGGCCACCCTCCCAACACCTCTGATGCCTCGGTCTCGGATCATCGCCCCCACTCCCACTCCAATGACGCCACCAAAACCAATGCGACGACTTCGCTCGCCCTCAGGCTCGCCCTCCGATCTCTCTCGCCCCAAATCTTCCCTACTCGCGACACCAGCGACTCTGACGAATATGGTGATCCATCTGACGGTCACCCTGATGGCGGGCCCTTCCAAGTTGTCGAAAATGACCCGTTCGAGGTCATTCGACGATCAATGGTCAATAGTCCCGTGCCATCCGTGGTTTCGACGCCCGTCGCCGTCGGTGTCGAACAGGGAGGTCGTTGGGGATCGGGATCGGTCTCTTGTGAGGGTTATCGGTGTCGAGGGGATGGATATGGCGATAGCAACGACGACGACGAACGGTCGAGGACACGCGAGGTCTGCGAGTTCGCCTGAGAATGGGTGTTTGGATGCGGGTCCGTTGCGAGTCGGACGCCATCCCCGGGTCCTGTTTTGGTGATTACACCCGTTGGTGCAGACTACGACGATGGCGGCGGGGACGGTCTTGCCGCGGGAGGTCCTGCAACAGGCGAACGAAACCGATGTCGGAGGTCGTGGAGGGATTCAGCGTCAGTGTCGTCGTATGCGACTGGGAGGGAGAGTTTGGACGGTGAGGTGCTGCAGTCGAGGGTACCGTCGCCGTCTGGCATACGATCGCGGTCCCCGGAGCCTTCCTTTATGATCCCGCCGCCGCCGCCTGTCGACCCTCCCGTGGTGCAGATCACGACGACGAATGGTATCGGGCACACTAATCCAAACGCAACAGAGTCGTCGGTACCGCCTTCGGTCAACCGTGTCGACGGAGACAAATACCACGGCCGCTGCTGGTACGGTCAAGGTACGACGCAAGAGCGTGCGGATGAGTCTGGAGCCTACGTTTTCGCCGTCGCCCCCGGCGCTGTTTGACGAAGACGATGAGGACAGGGGGAGGGGACCGCGCCATGGAGTCGGGTGTTTTCGATGAAGAAGGAAGGAGACCACGCCCAAGCGAGGAGGCGTGGTAGTGGTAGTGGTAAAAAGCTCGAGTCCGAACGCGAGGACGTGTGGGCTGATTCGAGTGAGGAGGATGAGGCATATGGGCGTGCGAGGCGGTTGTTGCGTCTCCGAATCCCCTTCCCACTCACCCCTCATCACTAACACAATTCCTTCCCCCCGCGCCTCTGACGCTCGACACGATGATCGGCGTCATCGCGCTGTTCCTCCTGCCCCCGCTCCCCACCCTCTGCCCGCCTCTCAAGTCCTGCCCACCCACCACCCACACTCGTTGCTTCAAGCTTCAAGTCCCCCCGATCAGCCACAGCCTCATAGTCAGCCACCTGCCCGGGGCCCTATAAAGACATGTACGACAGACTTCGACGATTGGACGTGGCGCACCCTGGCGTGAACACTTTGGACACTATCTGCAGCGCATCGCCCCACAACCTTTCGCTTTCTTACGGAAAGCCTTTCTCGTTGAAACCTGAGGACCACTACCTCGACGACACCCTTTCTGCCGCGGATTCGAAGATTGAGCAGAGCCACGGCGTCTCCGCGAGTTATCCAGGACATCATGTCGATCTTGATTCAACCTGCTCCGGAACTTCCGTTTCTACCTTCCACCCACAATGCCGTGACGACAACAACGTGTTCCCTCCCTCCCTTTCCCTCGCCCACATGGAGGCGACGACGGCAATGGTGTGCCACCATCACGACGACGACGACAACCGTCACCTTGTCTGCCCCCGTCCAAATCTCTTGCCTATAGTTTTGTCCGTGGCTGTTTCGCTCGACTCCCGTCGAGGCGTAAGCATCGCTGTTCGGTGGCCCATCCCACCCCACAGCTCGCTTCAACCGACAGATCGGGCACAGTCCCGGCCCGGAAACCTGCGGTTTCGCCCATCCCATTGTATTCATAGCACATCCGATTCATTCGTGTACCTACGCTCATACTAGTTTACATTCTTAACGAAGCTCGACACGCACAGAGCGAAAGCTCGGCCAATGTTTATTATGTAATCCGAGAAACCTCAATTGTCTTCCGAAATCCGATAATAACAGTGGACGATTCGACAACTTGAAGGGGTGCGGAACGGTCGATCGACATTGAGCTTGGAGGTCAAGAAGTCATAACAATCGACTTGGACGACCCAAACCCGGACGACGTACTCGACCTCCTCAAAGAAAGTCAGTGCAAGGTTCCTGTGTGGGCGAAACTCGCTGGGGAATACTGGCGAAGAGGATACCTTTCCGCTGCTGAGTGGATTGCTCAAGTTAAATGTAAGTGGTTGCATTTGTTACACACCTGCATGTCACACTTATTTCTTCTCGTAGCTTTGACTGTGCACGGGACGACAGCGCGGTCTCCTCCGATATGCGCGCTACTCGCGAACATTCAAATCGCACGTGCCCAGAAAGCGCCCAAGCTAATACTTCAGGATGGCCGTATGGCCTCTACATTGATTTGGATTGCTCTCGCTCATGGTTATTTTACAGGCGAGGATAGGCTCGTCGGCGTACGTTCAAAAGAGGAGTATTACCAGGATGCTCAACGCGGGAGAGAGACTTGCAGCAGAAGGTGGAGAGGGAGTTGGTGAAACCTTGGCATTCTTGACGCGAAGTTCGTGAGGAGTTTTCATCGGGATATCTCAAGCTAACAAGGTGCAGGCATACATCAACTCGCTACTCGATCCATGGACGACGCAATGCGTTCCTTTGAAGGAGTTCTTGCAAAAAAGCCAACTAATATTGTGGCTTTGCTGGGCAAGGTCAGCGCTTCTGCTCTATCAGCGCTGCAGGAACTGATAGGTCAACGCAGGCCCGCATTCTTTACACAAGACGGAGTTACCCTCAAGCTCTCAAACTGTTCCAGCAAGTCCTACAACTCAACCCGTCGTGCGCGCCGGATCCTCGCATCGGTATTGGGCTCTGCCTCTGGGCGATGGATCACAAGGCAAAAGCAAAAGCAGCCTGGCAAAGAAGTTTGGAGGTGGTGAGCAACTCTTCTCACCACGCTTTATTCCGACCTGGTACTGACCATTGCGTCTAGAATCCGTCCGAGTGGGTCGCGCAACTGTTGCTGGCGTTGGAGTCTATCAATACGAGCAAGGTGAGAAACCAGCACGAACAGGAACGCGCTCAGGCCTTCTTGACTGGTACCAAATATATTGAGAAGGTATTCAATGCAATCCAGCAGAGCGCTGCTGCAGCGAACGCGTTGTACGAACTCTTACTTCATAAAAATAACCTTAAACAAGCAAGTTTATTGTCCCCATATGCACCTCTCCGACTTTGCTGACTATTGACCAGACATTGAAACTGGTAGAGCGAACGGTACAGTTCGCCGATACACTTACCCTTCTAACAGATTCTAGGTAATCTCAAAGCTGCGCGGACCTTGCATTCGGAAGGATCAATAAAAGAAGCAACAAAATACTACACGACCGCGACGGAGGGTCAGCCGAAACACATACTTGGTGCTATTGGGATGGCACAGATGCAGATGCTCAATGGTAACATTTATGTTCTTTTTAGTGAGTCAGATCAGTGAGCATGCGTTTGATTAGATGAAGTACTAATACAATATTCGAACCCACAGCGGTCGGTGGAGGCCACTGTATTGCTTGCTTCGCTTCACGCACATCCCCGGCCGGGTGCGGGCCCAGGGGAAAAAAAAAGCGCACGAATGGCTAAAACAACTGAACTCGACGACACACGTACCAATGGACAAGCGAACCCGCCCGGTCGAGCATTGAACGCACTCAACGATGACATGGAAATGCATATCGAAGTAGCGCGTTTGTAGGAGGGCGACAACGTAGATCGGACTACCAAGGCTTTTCGTGACGCCTCACGGGTCAGCGCGAGAAGTGGTCAGATTGACCCTCGACTACTGAATAATTTGGGCGCCTTGCAACACATGGAAGGTAATATGGACGAAGCGCGAATAACGTACGAAGACGCGTTGACGAAGGCAGCGGCTCTCAGCCTAGAGGACGGAGAGGCTATGTCCACGTCAATATTGTACAATACGACAAGCTTCTTTCCCGCCATCCGGAATATGTCGACGGTCAGTATTTCTGTACGACTTTCTCCTTGATAAGGTTCCACTGATAGTCCAAATAGCCAAGATCCGACACGCACAAATGCTTGTAATTGTTGGCCAGGCTCACGAGTTGCTCAAGCAAGCCCTGGCCACCTCTAGATCTAATTTCAACCTCCGCGCATCTCACACTTCTTTCCTTCTTCAACACAACGTCAAGGGGGCCAAGTACTTTGTATTCGCCACACTCAAAGACTACGAGCGACATGACGTCTACTCTCTCTGTGCCGCCGGATGGATGATTCTGTACACCCAAAGCCGGGACAGTGGAGATCCTAATCCAAAGATGGTCGAAGAGCGAAAACGAAACTTTCAACAGGCAGTCGAGGCATACCCACAAGGCCCTACAGCTGGACCCACTCTGTGCAGTGGCTGCCCAGGGCCTCGCCATTGCGGTCGCGGAAGATGCGCTGGAGACATTGAGTGGCTTGGTACGCGTTTCTGCAGCTGAAGAACTCGCGAGAAGCGCTTGATGTTTTCGCAAAGATTCAGAAGACACTCAACGATGGAAGCGTTTATGTGAACATGGGCCACTGTTACTACTTGCAAGACAAATTCGACCGCGCAATCGAATGAGTTAACGCTTCGAACCATGTCTCGCTATCAAACGTCTCACCCCCCATGTGCTGCTAGTACGAAACTGCTTCCGTCAAGCTTTACAGCGGTCAAAACCTGCCCGTCTTGATGTGTCTATGTCAATCATGGTGCACTAAAGCCACGAAGGAACAAAAATCGGCGGCCATGAATACCGCGCAAATATGCACAGATGGTGGGTCGTCACCATATACAGTGTATATCTCCGAGGGAGAATGAGGCTCATACTACATCCTTCAATAGGCATTCCACATACAACCGAGCGACAAAGCCATCATGTACAACATCGCCATGATTGAACAGAAAACAGCGGAACTCATGTTTGGACTCGGTCCCTCGAAGCACACACTCAAAGATCTCGAGTGGGCGACCGCTCAGGCCAACCATAGTCAACGGTACGTCCTCCCATTCCATTGACTTTGAGCGTTCACCAACTGACACATGTACACGATTCTTAGTATCTTTGCTTCTTTGGCGGCGGACACGTCTACGTTTTTGCCCTACAATGTGGAGCTTGCAGACCAGCGTCGGAAATACGGAGAGAGCATGCTTCATCAGGCAGAGGAACATCTCGCTGCTCAAAAAGAATTTGAGGCAGAAGCGCAAGCGAGACTCGAAGCTGCGCGTCAGAAGAAACAGGAAGAAAAACAACGACAAGAGGCTCTCGAGGTCCGTCTTTCTTGTCTTGATGTGGACGTCGTATACTGACGCATCATTTTACGTGGCGACAGAGGGAAAAGATGGAGGAGCTGCATATACAGGCCGAGAAGCTTGGGGAGGCGCGAGAGCAGGCTCTCGAATGGACAAGGGAGGTTCAGATGGAAAGCGACGAGGAGCGAGAACGGAAATCCAAGCGTGCGAGCAAGAAGGTCAAGGTCGAAGCGGAGAGCGGGGACAAGGGTGTGGCTACGCTATCTGAGCCCAAGAAGAAGCGGAAAGGAAAGCTGAAGCGATCGGGCGATCAGGACGGCGAGGATAACGAACAACTGTTTAGCGAGGATGAGGCGGAGAGCAAGCCGGCTAAAAAGGTACGCTTTGTGGTTTGGGGCGGTGAGCTGATGCATATACTGTTGACACACACCAGAAGGGAGCGAAGAAGCGGGTCGTTCGCGACGATGAAGACCAGGAGGCGACCACAGTATCTGTCGCGTACTCGGACCTCCCCCACACTAGGGGAAATATTGTTGCCTGTACGCAACCACGACGTGTTGCTGCCATGTCGGTGGCCAAGCGCGTCGCCGACAAGATGGACGGTGTGTTATTGATCTTTATTCCAGATGATCATACTCACTCATGTTTGCCACAACATAGTACAACTTGGGCGAGAAGTTGGTTATTCGATACGTTTCGAAGACCTGACCAAGCCCGGCACCACGTTCCTCAAATACATGACGGATGGTATACTTCTTTGCAGAACCATGAAACATTAGACTGCCAGTGGAGGCCGACGACCTTGTCAGCCAAGACCCAGAGTCTGTGGGTCCTCTGGTCTATCCCGCTTTGTTCGTCTCTTCCACCTCAACAGCAACAGCGAACATTCGAGCCCGCTCCTTTAGAATCCTCCTCTTAAAAGAGTCGGGGATTGGCAGTATGTAAGTATCCAGCTTCGTTATAGTGTATTAATATGTTATCGGTGTTCTAAATAACGATAAGCTCTGCGAATCCAATTTGTGGTGACTCGTTGTTGAAATGAAACACGGTCACATAGAACTGCGGGAGGATGATGGACCCGATCGACCAGACCGGTCAGCATGGGAAGAGTAAACGTTGAATAGAAGAATCTCACTAATTTAATCCTTATTCAGAGTCGCAATTCCGCTAAAGCGATTGCGCGAGTTACGCACAACCCGTCCCTGGCTGAGGACGCAGGGAGTCAATCAAACGTACCGATTCAATACCAGTGAAGGACTTGAGTGCCGATCCAACTTAAAATGGTCCCATACTATTCCGTTCACGTATTTTGTCAAATCAACGCCAGCTCCGGACCCGTCCCGTTTCACAACAGAAGGATACGGTGTTCCCGTGTTCCTTTTGGAACCATCCATGCCAAAGTCTTGGCCCATGAATGAGATCCTGCTAAAAATATGTAAGCAAGAATGATGCCTGCGGACATCGCAGGTCTATTTGCGCGTTATGTGTGATGTGATGTGGCATGTCAGAATCAGAGCGTTTCGCGAGTGGTATGGCTATACCATCACTTTCCCCCTAGGATCAGGTGTTTCGGCGACCAGAATGAAAACAGCCACCGATGGCGCTTGTGATTGCCTTGAAGAACATCGGGTAGCAAACGCGGAGGAGCACAAATACCATCAAGTACGTGCGCCTGACTTAAATAGATGGCATCGCGTCTAGGAATTAATCGGATAACAATCAAACTGATTATGTAAGTACATTTCCGATCATTAAAACAGGTACTTATGGGTGAAGAGTTTCAGAAAACGTATCTAGACACACACTGTGGCCGGATTCAAGTACTCTTAATGGTGCATGCCACCATGTTTGCCTGCAGTGCAAGACGGAGTGTCACGGAGCGGGCGATGGCGGGGCGGTGAGTCGGTGGTCCCGCCATCTTACTAGAAGTAACGTGACTTTTGGTTATGTTAGCGCTCTGTCACACCCTCTTCAACTCCGACCCTATCTCCCGCTGACTGCGCCAGGGTCTCTATAGAGCATGTAAACAACTTGAATGCGGAGGGGGCACAGTCAGCCTCACGTGGCGGGCTGGACGGGCTTTGTCACCCTTTCCTTGTTACAGGCCTCAGCGTCTTCGCCTGCCGTTCAACTTTCCTCCCATACCTTCTCCAGATTCCCAGCCCGCCCCAGTCGCGAACACAACATCCCATCCTGCCACTGCTTTCGCTGCGTGCGATCACAGTCGTCGAGCGACCACGCAGCCTACAATCAGGGAAATCAGTAAGTACACCTCAAACTTTAGCCCCTCGTCGAGAATACAGAACAGGTGTACTAGGAACTCAAGAACGCAACGGGATGGTGTCGCTGCGGGCTGGTACTAAATCCAGACCTTCTTCTATATTCACCTCGTCACCACCTAGCTCTCGGTCTTCCATCGACGCTCCTCAGAAAAGTAGTGACCTGCCAAGTCCACCTGAATCTCCCAGTCCACAGCCAGGCGGCAGAGGGGTGTTGAAAAGGCTAGGCGCTGCGAGTGCAATAAATCTTCCTTTCTACAGCCCGCCATCCTCTCCCACTCCAAGCCGTACAGCTAGCCCCGCTCAGATTCGTACGTCAACAAGGCGAGTGACTCCGACTTTTCACCAAGGCCTTATTTCTGCATCGGCTACTCATTTACCTGCCACTCCTCCAACATCACCCACCCCTAGCAAACGGCTGTCAGTCAATGCTCCTCGTCCATCTGTCGATGCCTCCCCATCAATCACTAGCTCACAGACCATCCACTGAAATGCCCAGGCGGTAACCCAACGCCGCTTGGCATCACCTTCTCCTTGGCCGACCTCTCCATTTTCACGGTCCCGCGCTACTTCCCCGACGCAAAGATCTTCCGGATATGTTCACAATCGCAATTTCAATCTATCTGCTGCCTCCCTCAGCTCTTCTTCGACTCCCGAACAACGCGAGTTGATTCGCACCGCTCCCTCCATGTCATCCAAGGAGTTACGTAAACCACACCCCACTTGTTCACGCAGCGAGCACGCAAGGGAGTGGGCCAAGGTAGAGGTCCAATTGCAACCTTTGGTGCGTCTCGAGCGCATATGGGGCAAGAGTGGGGCTATCCCAGGCGCAAGCTCGAGCCAGATTGGTGTAATAGGTTTGACCTCAATGGTCGTCAGCAACGCCGGAGAGGAGAGAGAGAGAAAGCTGTTCTGCGAAGCCCTCAGGGATTGTGTGGTCCTGTGCCAGTAAGTATTATCGTCCTCGAAGCGGGACAGTTGACTCATCCCGCACCTAGGTTAATGAACAAGCATGTCCCTTCTGCGATATTGACAATTGATCCGCGAGAAGACGGCTTCAAGCGCACTACCAAATTCCTTGCGGCATGTTCGTCTCGTGGAGTGTCTTCTGACTACCTTTTTTTATCCCGATGATCTTATCGAAGCAACCCCGGAGGCCCTATGTCGTGTAGCAAGAACAATCATCTCCTTCTTAAAGCTATGTGATACGCCCCCTGTGAACCGAAACGAAGTGATATCGCAGCAAGGCCTGCATCGATGCGACGTCCAAGAATGGTTATTATTCCCCATCATCCCATTCTTCTGCCGCTTCCTCGGCGCCCAATCAAACCCAGCTGCGATCGGTATCTTCACCTCTTTCTTCAGGTGGAAACTGTTTGACGCCACCAGAATCCACTCTTCCCCCGCTACGATCAGATAGCCCTCAGTCGGGAACTTCTTCTGGCACGGAACGTAATGGTTTCCGAGAGAATGGGATCATTCCGACTCCTAAATCTAAGCATAGCAATGAAGGTGCCGGTGTTCTTCCACAGGATGCCAATCTCCTCGACTTTCCAACCCGCGAGTCTCAGTCTTCCATGGGAGATCACGGTTACGATTTTCTGCTCAGACAATCGCATCAGGAACTTGGGGTTTTTTCTGACTTGAATGACAGTAGCTGATATTTCTGATATAACTGCCCAGCACTGACAGTGACTGACCATGACTGATGGTACTGATGTCAGATACATAAGTCACTCAGTTACTCACACCTTCAGTAAACCATCACTATCAACATCTCAGTGTTTGTCAGTAGCGTCTCAGTAGCTATCAGTACATCAGTCTACAAGACTTACATCAATGTCATTTCCTCAGTGCTTTTCAGTACAGTCTCAGTAACTATCAGGACTTCAGTCTGCAAGACTTACATCAACCTCATCCCCTCAGATCATCTCAGAATATCAGTAATACATTGCTTTACATGATCAGTATTGTCATTATATATCAGTTTGTCAGTTGTACATCAGTAAGTCAGTTTGCAAGACTTAAATTAACCTCATTTCCTCAGATCATCTCAGAATATCAGTAACACATGTCTTTATATGATCAGTATTGTCATTAGATGTCAGGGTGTCTGCTAGTCATTCAGTCATCCAGATAGCTATTCAATACTTCATATGTTCAAGCTACAAGATCTCAAGTATAATAAGAAATTGTTAGTAATCCAGTCATCCAGTTAGTCATCTAGACAGCCATGCAATATAGCATTACATTCATATATCAGATGCTCAGTATTGTCAGTTCCCATCAGTGTTTCAGTCACACAATAACTCATCTAAATAATTATTCATCTTCTCATTGCATCAATCAATTAGACAATCAAAAGTGTCAGTAACTGTGGATGTTTCAGCTACAAATTTAGTCATCTAGATATGTATTCATCACTTTATCATTTCAGACCATAAGATATGCAGGAGAGTAAGTAATATTTAGTATTCCAGTCATACAGTTAGTCATCCAGACAGCCATGCAATATTTCATTACATTAATATATCAGATGCTCAGTATTGTCACAACTGTTTCTTTTTCAACTATATGTTTATTCATCCAAATAGTTCTTCAACACTCTATGGCAGGATATCTGAACAATCAATCACATGCATTTTTTTTACCCCAGCATGCTAAATAAAACAATCACCTCACATGAAAATCATGAGACTTTAACCCAGCATGCTAAGCAAAATTCCATATATGTCTATCTAGGACTAGTAGTTGTATTGGGAAATGTGTTCAAAAGGAGGGTTGTCAGGTAGTAATGATCCTCTCCCAAGTGTAGCAGGTTCTTCATATGAAGTGTGTCAATGCAATTCTGTGAGTAATCCAAGACCATCTGGTTTGAGATCAACAGTGGCTTTGTTTGTGTTGATAGTACAAAGGTGGAAGAGAGTGCCAAGCAACCAGGTAAACTGGTGACAGAACAGCAACTGGAAAGCCTTGGCCATATGATGCAAGATAAAGTACTTGTAGACTTATATCATCATAATCATGGGACTACTTGGCATTGGAGAGCATCATCCCACCACAAACACTAAGTACCTTCTTGTCATGAACCATACTGCAACAGAGCAAGTGTATATTAGTTGGCATGAGAGAAATATATGCAACATATGCAGAAATCAAAGGGTTTAGAGAGAATAGATCCACAGTGGTATCAGCATTGATCATGAACAAATACTCATATAACATCAGAAGACCAATTATGTTCTTGATCTGATGATACATTTCTACTGGAAACTCTAGTGGGTTTATTGGTGAATTGAAGTGAACCTATGTTTCACCCTTGCACATGAGCTGTTTGCTTCAACTGGCACCCTCAAGTGACAACACACCTTGTTCAATAAATGCTTGATCACCAACTGCGAGTCTCACTTTCCATGATTACCAAGACATGATCACTCTGTCAGTTTGCCGACTTTGACAACCACCAGATATAGCACAACATGACCAGCGCATTCTGAGTCTTGCCATCCAGAGTACACCTTGCCCATGATTTGCTGCTGAGCACCTTTTCCCAGAGAGATGAAGCTCAATGGCTCACTAGCAGGGTCAATGTTCAAGTTGGGATCCACACCAAGAATGTCAAGTACAATACAGGAGTATATTTGTCATTTTCAGAACCAACAATGTTACTATCGCAGACAATGACAAGTAATTTGTGCTTATCATTGTACTTGGGCTGCCAGTGGGCGAACAAGTCCATATTAGTGTGGTGCAGTAAAACCTTGCCTTCAGTCACCAGTGTAACAAGGAACCTGGCAGATCACAAACTTGTCATGAATCATGAACCTCTGGCAAGCAGGGCGAACCAAAGTTGATCAAGGCAATGAACTTGAATGCAATGATACTGACCATCATGATCGATAGGGCCAGAAGGATGTACTGCGAGAATAGACACAGGCAAGTTTTGGTTGTCTAACATACCAATGAGGAATATATTTCAGAGGCACATCTTCTGCATGGAAAGCATCCCTGAATCAATGTTCAGATTGTCAATAGCCTTCGAGAGATCCTGGCCAGAGTTATACTTGAATAGGTTGAAGTGAGCTGTCCATGAACTGCACATCAACACCACCAGGAGCTAGTTTTTAAAAGTCCAGTTTGGGCAAAGACTGAACTGAAACCGGTCTTGGGAATTTCATGAAATGGAAAAAACCAAACCAAAACTGGTAAAAACCAATTCTTCGGTCTTTTTTGTTTTTTTGTCAGTCTGGTTACAGTTAAAAACCGGTCTTTCTGTGCTCAAATTCTAGTACTCCATTGTGGCCTTCTGCCACTATTTTTTCAATGTAAAATGGTTCACACGATCTAAAGATATGATTATTTTAATATTTCATCGAATATAGGTCTGTAGACAGCCAAACATATCAATATGGGAGATCTCGGCAGGTGATCTGCATAGTGGCTGTACCGGATGTAGTAGACACCACTATATAGTAGATCTACCAAGAGATGAGTGAGATATACCCAATCTCGACCCCCATGTAAAAATATTGTCAAAAATATCATAACTCACTCAAATAAAATCGAAAAAATATGGAAAGATCAGGGATGATCCTCATATGCACTGCCAAATATGGTTACATAGGGGCTACCGCCAAAGACTGGTTAAGACCAGTTTTTATCAGTCTTTTCATTTTTCCAAAAATCAAAAGACCAAGACCGAACCAAATGAAACTTAGGAAAGACCGGACCAATCAGGACTGGTCTTGGTCGGTTTGGTTTGGTTAAAAACCGGTTTTTCATCGGTCCTAGGACTGGACCTTTAATCACTACCAGGAGCCACTTCACTGTTTGGTCCCTCAACAGATAGTACACCATAACTGACATAGTTCGTCAGATCATAAACAAGGCCATTGTAGATACCAATGGAGGAACTGAGTATGCCATGCTAGATATCTCCGAGGGGGTGTATCCCATGTAGCCGACACAGTTGTTCCAATGCGAGATAGTCATACTCTCGAAGTACCACTCGGGACGAGAATCATTCGTAATCACACGGAAGTCATGGTAATGGGAATTAGGATCTGTCATGTTGGCCACAGTAAGCTGCATCCATGGACTGACAGAGCCAGAAACACCATTGCAAAGGGAACTGACCTACAAAAATAATGAGTGCCAAAGAAACTAAATGAACTTGAAGTTGACAATGTACCTGAACAGCATCTCATATTTTGATTGCAGTGGTGAAATTGGCATTGGACATGAGACTTGCCAGCTTGCCATTAAAAGACTTCCAGGCCTTGAGCTGTCAGTTTCTAGCCCAGGCAAAAAGGGCTCTGCTAATCTTACTGTGCAAGTATCTGCAGTGGAATTCATCATTGAGTCCAATTTTGGTAACACCTGTGCACTTTTTAATCCAAATGCATCACACTTTGCAAAATATACAAAGCTTTAGTTTGGTATGGACATAGTAGGATATCTATGTGGTATCAAGTTACTGAATTACTATCTCAAATGTAACCCAGGTGGTGGCAGTGCCTTTGGCTGAGCCCATTTTCCATATCTTCCACTATTTGCATACCCTAGCTTACAAGCTAATCCTGAGCTTATGCAGAAGGAACTTTGCACTATTTTTCTAGACCTTGACAGTACTTCAGACAACCTCATCAAGACTCTCTACTACCCTTTGCTTCAAACTATAGTCACAGTATCAACCAACCAACATCTCTGCCATGATGACTTTGAAACATTCATCACTTCAACCTTCTTGGACCACAGAACATGACCAGCCTGTCTTAGTTTCCTTGATCAGTTTTGCATTTGTGAAGAAGGAGCTTTGCACCATTTTTCTAGACCCCAACAGTGCTTCAGACAATTGTGATGACCTCACCAAGACTCTCTACTACTCTCTACTCTTTGCTTCAAATCATATCAACCAAGGTCTCTGCAATGACACTTCAAAACATTTATCTTCTTCAACCTTCTTGGACCTCAGAACATGACTAGCATTTTCAGTTCAGATAGATACTAGACTTTCACTGTTAACTTCCACTATATAAGTAACCACAAAACAAGTCTTCTTCTGAGTCACAAATAATTCAAGCCTAATGTCAGACTGAATACACAGAATATACCATTTAACAACAATACACATATTAGAATGCTAAAATGCTAATTCAAAAGCATGATGATCAGAGAATTTGTTAACATAAAATGCAGCAAATGCAGAAAGTGAATCTGTATGTTTAAAATCTCTTGGTAAAACATTATCTCCATATACTCCAATCAAATGTGCAGGGCGCATGATACAATCCAAGTGAATGACACTGACTGCATGCTGTCCATGTTCATCCAGTTCTGGTTCCACCATCCACATATTGGTTTTTCTACATGGTTCAGCGCCAATTGTAGTGAACCATCGTACCAAAGCACAAGGATAAAATGTGTTTCTGTATGAGAAAGAAAAAAATAAAATGACTTGAACAACATATAAACCTTGAAATCCTGGAAGCATTGGGTCATGTTCAGCAAATACACAATCATAACGAGGAGGTCCATTTTTCCAAGATTGACATGCATAAATCCGCTGACGATGCATTCCCCCTACTCCAGATTGATTGCTTGGAGCATAAAAAGTTGCAGTTGCAGAGTTGTAGGTATATCCTCGTTCCAAAACAAGAGGACAGTTGTCAGGAATATCAGCATCAGGGTTTCGTTGCTGATACACAAATCTTGCCACAAGATTAGGAAGCTCAGGATGACCAATTGCATTTCCCATATTTGCAAATGTCCTGAGACGGTCAGGGACTAAGGATAAATATTTAATGTATATACTAGATATATTGGTTAAATATGAAAAGATCTCACCAGGTCTCTGTGCCAGTTTTACTATTGCATCTATGTGTTCACCATCTGCATCCTCAGCTTCATTCACATTTTCATCATCACGATGTTCATCATCCTCCAATGATTCAGGCTCAATGCCATCAGGAATTAATGGTCTATCCAACAATCCTGAATATACCTAATTAGCATTTGTCTATCTACATAAACATTATGATATAAAACATTACCTTTAGCGATTTGTATATTCCTGAAGTGTGCCAGATTGTTTAAGCGTTGATTAGTAACAATCATCTGGCCCAAAGCTTCGTGTCTGTTTGATCTGCGATATGGTTTCTTCACAGCTTGGATGTGCTTAGACTCTGTAATGGAGGAACAAAGACCAATTGGTGCTCCAAACAGCTGGATAAAATGATGATAATGTTGCAATGCATGAATGCGAGGAATGGATATTCCTGTTGGGCGAACACCAGTTTCTTCAAATATAACTCGTGTAACTTTGAACCTCTCCAGAGCTTGGCTAATAGCATCCAAGTCAGCCTCATCTATAGAGGATTTGCGAACAATGTAGCAGAACTCCATGAATGATGCAATGGCTTGCACCATTTTTTCAGGAACATAGTCAGCAATGGCAGGAAGATAAACCTAAGTGACAAATATTAGCATCAATTTATACATCTATTTAATAACAATTAAATATTATTTTGATGACACTTACTTTCATCAATGCTTTGGAGTCATTTCCTGTCCATTGTTTAAAACCCCGCCCCTGTGGAAAGCGTCGCAATCCAGGAAAGGGTGGAACAGCAGCAATCCTATATAAATTTGAAATGATTAATATGAAAAGGTGAAACAAGATATGACATACCGACGATCTATGTCAGCTAAAATAGCTTTTGAATTTGGATAAGTGGCTTTGATATATATCTCCACCCATGCTACAAGATGATCCTTGAATGTGCCTTTGATGATTTGATGAAGTATGTCGGGGGAGATCAATTCATGGATATTTGCACGAGGAAACGATGCTGTAAAAGGCTATAAAATATGAAATAAAATAATGTATACTTCACAATTAATTCAGATGATTTACCAAGATATCATCAACTATTCCATATTCCTTCCACAAGACACCAGACTGAAGGCTCTTCATAAGCAGCTCTGTATGCTCATGATTACGCAGTATGGTGGGATCATCACTATCATCCAAATTATGACGGCTAGAAAAACACCTGTATTAAATATTGTTATTATAATTTCCATATTCTATACTACTAACAGATAATTTACTTACTTGGGGCACCATCCTTGAACAATGCAAGTCAATAGCACCTGTTCAGGATAATCTGCAATGTATGGACCAATTCCATATATCGCTCTTCGATAATGGCCATCAGGACATAGAACCACCTCAGCTTTGGACATTGCTGCTCGTAGAGGTTCAAGTGCTATAGCAAGTGAAGTTTGAAATAAATGACGTCGAAATTTACGAAATTCTTCATCAGATTCAAACTCTTTATCAGCTATCAAAGTATATTAATTTTAGACACAATAAATTATAATGTCTACTTACTTTTTGGAACAGCCAAAAATCCAAGCAAGCTAACAGCCTGTCCATGACCACATCTTGCACCATTGTGTACATTTCCAGTAGAGATATACAATGGCCAGTATTCATTGTTCCCTGTTGCCACAGACACTGTGGTCTTGTCACTTCCAAGAATCACTGGGACAAACATAGCCCCATGATTGTCTTCATCCTTGGCAAGTTCATTCTATATTGGCATATATTAGCTACTATTATTATCATAACAATTGAAAATGAAAAGTACTCACACATTGGTCCCAAGCCCAATTTCCACTCATGAAATCTGACCAAACACGTTGATGCTTATTGCCAAAGACTTGGCGTGGAGCATAATCCATATGGTCTTTGAGCTCTGGATTAGATATTTGTGCCTGCACCACTTTTTTTGCATCCCGTAGCCATAGATCATACTTGGCTTGCTTCCATGTTGGAAGAGTCCTGGTATCTTCACCCTCAGCTACTCCATCTCCATCTGCATGCCATAACGTCAAGGAGCTCCATTCATCTTTCTCTGCAATTCTATCAATCGATTTATAAACATCATCCTGACCAGCAAATGGTGGTTGTCCTTCTTCATCCATTGATGCTAAGATATGCATCAAGTCATCAACCTGTTCTCCTGCCATTTCATTGCGACGAAATATAAAATCAGCCAATTCGAAATGAGCACGGCTTTTAAATGGGTGCCATGTGCCACCTTCTTTTGGCTGAGGAGGGGCAGGCTCAGTATCTGGTGGCAAGTCCTGACCATTGGCATCACAAGGAGTTCCTATTATCATGCCAGTAATTTCATGGTTAGTATATACTGGGTTTGCATAGATAGAACTCACCATCAAGAACAGGATGGGTAACATAATAGGCACCCACAGGGATTGAATCCACCATATTTGACTCAGCTTCCAAATCTATATCAGAACTGTCTTCATCATCCTCCTGGTTTTCCTCTGAGTCTATATCATCCAGTTGTTTTCTTGGTGGCTGATATGGATGCTGACGGGGTCTAGCTCTAGGATTTTTTGAACTGGCATGGACAGCATCCCTGTGACGAATCCAGCCCCCTCGAGATACAAATCCCTTTCTACATGTTGCAGTGATAGGCTGTGCACAGTAATATTTCCTTGGCTTGAAGGTTGAAGACATGAATAGGAACTGCAATGATTTGATTTAAAATACCAAGATAAGTTGTAGTCTGTCTTGATACATACCAAATTTTATCTGGAAATGCTCAGGTTCTGATTGAGTTTCAGCACAGTATTGGTCTAACATATGAAAATACAAGTCAGTAGTGATTGGGTGACAGGATGGACAGGATTTATACTTGTGTATCACTCACCTTGGGTATGATAGACAATACTACCTTTGGAATTTTAATGGTAGTGTGAATATCCATACAAAATATTGCACTGTCATGAACTTACTTTTCTTCTTGTATTCTAGTGTCCAGCTTTTTCTTGTTTTGTCTTGTATCACTTGGCTTCAAGAGAATATCTGAATATCTAGGATGGATTACTATAGGTTAGATGTCATATTTTTTCCTTGATTCATAGCAAATTTACTTCAAGGATCATGCACACCTAGTCTTGTATTCAGTTTTGAGAGAACTTGAATATTGGTCTAAAATATTATTACAAGTTAGTTGTCACATATATTGTTTGCCTGGATCATGGATGCGTAGCATATTTCTTTGTTTGTCACTTACTTCAAAGCCTGGGTTGGCAGACGTAGCAGTTCAGCAGTACCTTTCCGACCACAAATTAGTTGACATATATTGTGTGCCTTTGATATGTAGCAATTTTCTTTATTTGTTACTTACTTTAAGTTTGAAAACTCCGTGTTCAGTACCTTTGGAATTTTAATCCTACGTCTTGCAAGTTATACTTTGTCGTGTACTTACCTAGTCTTGTATATAGCTTTGACAGGATATCCGTCCGAAATATAATTGATTACTACAAACTAACGTGTATTGTTTGCCTTCAAGATACGTAGCATATATCTTTGTTTGTCACTCACTTTGAAGTTCAGTGGCACTGAGTACCTCGTAATCCCACACTCGGTGTTTCTTTATTTTGCAATTCCTTACTTACCTTTTTTTCGTCTGGTACTTCTTTGAGTATGGCCCCAACGGGGTGTGTCTATCCTCTTGTTAGCCCATGGTCACCACCCGAAGGTCGAATAAAGATGCTCACCCCGGGTATGTCGACCGGGGTGAAAGAACAGACTTACAGCCTTCAAGGTTACTACCCGACACGGCTGCGACGTCACGTAGTACACCCCCCACAGCTGCGGAACGACAGCTCGTTATCCACAGAATAGCTGATGCCGAAAGGGAATTACTTGCTTCCCAGAAGCAGAAGCTTGCTTTTGCACGTCAGCCGAGTGGACCCGGAATGACCAAGAAGCCCCGGAGTACTGCGAACCCTCCCTCGAATCCGGTTTCGACTGAAAACGGTGATGGTACGTACGTTCTCTAAGTTTCCGGAACACCGAGGTTGAAAATTCTTCAAGTTGTCGTCGACGCTAGCAGAAAGCGTAGCTCGGAAGAAGATACCGGTTCTGCTACAGAAACAGAAGACACTGGTATCAAACTGCCCACCAGCGAGGCAGCCGAGGCTACCAACGACTCGGATCGAGAGATCGACGCACCGGCGAAGAGAAAAGGAAAGGCCAAGGCCAAGGCCAAGGCGACGACCACGAACTTGTCGCCGTCGATCAGTGTGAGAGACGCTGTACGCCAGCAAAGACTGCTACGCACTGCCGAGGCCGATCCGGAGTTTGACGAGTATATTCAGCGGTATGGGTCGGCGGCGCTGTCTCACTGGGCGAATGTTCGGGTCCTCTATGACGACTCGCAGATGGAACTTGATGAGCCCAGGGACTTGAGGGACGACGGCCAGCAAGAGAGCGTGGTAGAGTCGGAGAAAGACGGCCGAGAGGTCAAACGCAGCACAAAGCGGAAGGTCGACCGAAATGGAAGTACTGAGTCTGACTCATCTGAGCGGTACGTTGTTCCGACTCTTTCCAACAATGCGCCAACACTCATACTGCTCAATTTCCCCCGTTCTTCATTGCGGATCATGGACCTAATCCGTACACCTACACTATTCCCCAGTCCACCGAGCAAGAAGAAGAAACCTCCCTTTAAGTCCGCACTCGAGCGATCGACTTCGGTTCCTCCCGTCTCTGGGTTTCGCGACAACTGGCAGCCGGAGTCTGAGAGGTTTCAACAAGCCTCGTCTCAACCCGTTTCCTCGAAAGAAAGGAGAGTCAGCGGGAAAAAAGGCTCCGGTGCGCATCTCCCTTTTGCTGTTCTTGTTACAATCGACTTACTTAATATCGTACTCGTGCGTTTCTCCCTCCCGCTCCATCGTGTCTCTCTCCCTCATCTCGTGCGTATTCCCCTCCCCTCCCTCCCGCATCTCGTACTCGCCGTCCCTCGTTTCTGTCGTCCTCATTTCCCTTGGGCGTTTCGTAATCGCCGCGCCTCGTGTCTCTCACCACTTACTCGCCCTCCCTCGTGTGGTTCCCCTCCCTCTCCCTCACGCATCTCGTACTCGCCACGCCTCGCATCAAATTCAATCGTTCGACGCTTGAACGCCTTTCATTACCCCGCAAGCAGAGAGGAGTAGCGGGACGAAACGTACGTTGTCTTTAAACCTGCTGTTCTTGCCATTTTTAACTGACTCAACTGTCAATTTCCACCGCACGCATCTCGTACTCGTGCGTCCCCTCTTGTCTCTCTCCCTCGTCTCCCTTCGTGCGTCCCTCGCGCATCTTGTACGCTGCTTCTCCCCCTTCCTCTTCCTCGTGCTTCTCGTATTCGCCCTCCCTCGTGCGTCCCGCCCTCCGTTGTACGCGCCTCCCCCTCCCTCACGTATCTCGTACTCGCCGTCCCTCGCGTCCCTCGTCCCTCGTCCCCCTACCCTCCCTCACGATCTCGTACTCCGCATTCCCCTCCCCCTCCCTCACGTATCTCGTACTCGCCGTCCCTCGCGTCCTTCGTTCCCCTCCCCTCCCTCACGATCTCGTACTCACCGTCCCTCACGTATCTCGTACTCGCCGTCCCTCGTGTCCCTCGCGTCCCTCGTCCCCCTACCCTCCCTCACGATCTCGTACTCCGCGTTCCCCTCCCCCTCCCTCACGTATCTCGTACTCGCCGTCCCTCGTGTCCCTCGCGTCCTTCGTTCCCCTCCCCTCCCTCACGATCTCGTACTCACCGTCCCTCGCCCTCATTTCCCTCGGGCGTTTCGTAATCGCCGTCCCTCGTCTCCGATTATCCCTCGGGTGTTTCGCCTCACGGTCAAATGCTCGAACGTTCGAACGTTCGAACGGCAATCTATAGGTGGTATTGAGGGATCGAAGTCTCAGCCAGGTACGGTTTAAACTACACAACTTGCGCACAAACGATGGAACTAACAAATTAAATCAGCGATTTCACTTAACACCTATGGAGGTCTCGCCGACGACACTGCTGACCACTCTGATCAGTCCGGAATGGTCGTCGACGACGACGATGACGATGTCCCGATGGGTCGTAAGAAACGGATCGCGCCTGCTCGTGCCGACGCCATCCAACTCACGAACAAGACCGATCGGTCCCGAATGGACGTAGACGACGACGGCAATGTCCCGCCGGGTGTGCGTGGCAACAAACGGACCACGCCTGCTCTCCATTTGACAATGGAAACTGGCGCCACCTCTTCCCTTGTGCGGATTGGTGGCAAAGACAAAGGTCACACCACACAGAAAGCAGGTGACCAGTCAAATGCCGTTGAGACGTATGATTCGAAAGGGGGGGAAGATGGCGAGGACGAGGATGAAGTCAGTGAGGATGAAGACTGCGAGGATGAAGATGCGGGATCTAAGGAGGCACGTCCGAAGACATCGAGCACGGCTGGAAAGGAGCGTGGTGGTGCTACCAATGCCATCCAAAAGTCATCTACGACAAAGAAGCCTGCTGGCGAGGTCGAAGATGGCGAGGAAGACAGTGAGGAAGAAGATGCGGGATCTAAGGAGGCACGTCCAAAGACATCGAGCACGGCTGGAAAGGAGCGTGGTGGTGCTACCAATACCCACCAAAAGTCATCTACGACAAAGAAGCCTGCTAAGGTATCCACCAGCTCTCAACCGAGACCGTCCCCGTCTTCGTTGGTCACCAAGCCTGCGTCCAGACCACGTTCCAATGCCAAGTCATCGGACGGCAATCCGAAGGTCAAGCCAACAATGTTTAAGAACCCCAATCAGACTTCGAACGTGCCGCCAGTAAGCCCGATGACATTAGATTGTCGCGTACTACTAAATTAAGCTTCGCTGCAGTCGGTCAGATCCTCCAACCGCCTCCCGTTTGTGTTGAGTCGTAAACCATCACAACAAGCAATGCCGGTAGCAACCAGCTCTACACAGAGTGGCCGTCGGGAACTCAACAGTGGCCGTCGGGAACCTGTCAACAGTGACCGTGATGTTGCACCCGGAGATCAGAGTGATGAGAGTGAGCCAGACCTCAACGGGCGGACAGAAAGGCGTAAAGGCCATCGGGCGAAGAAGTATATCAACGAAGACCTTCCTGGATTTCCTAAAAGCCTTGCAAGGTTTCGGGATGTTTTCTTCCCTCGTTGGCTGGTATACGTATCAACCACTGACAATATATGGGACCTGCAGCATGATACTCATGTTGGACGTGCCCAAGCAATCTGGGACCATCTGATGAAGATTGAGCATACGGTTGCCCTTCGAGGCGAGCCGGTTTATGCTCTCGTATGTTATTTCTTCTATGTTGTCTTTCTTCCACTAACATTCTTTGTGACAGTTGAAGCAAAAGACATATGACTGGCGAGGGGATTTAGCTGAGGCTGCGGAAAGAGCAGTCAAAGGTTTCTTTGAGAGATACGAGCAATTCATGATTGCAAAGAATCGAGCTGACTATGTTGCATGGGCAGTCCCTGTCCCTGAGGAAGTCACGTATCCCAATGGGCGCAAGTATCCCATTATCCCCAAGATCTATCCTTATATGTGGAGGGCCATTGATGATGAGACGGATCCTGAAAATCCAGTACGTTGAAAATCTTTGTCGGTTATGTTACTAATCATCTCCATAGACTGGGAAAGGCTTGTTTTTGCATGAATGTATACTTGAGACCTTCGCTTTTGTTCTCTCAACCACCCAGATTGTTCCGGAACATGTAAGGAACAGAAGGTGGCCTTGTTCTGCTCTGTCCCTTTCAACTGTTGCAGTGCGTGTACAACTAATTGTGCCTCATGCTTACTTATTGTGCAGGTTGAGAGAGCCTTTCACCGTTGGGACTCTGGTCATTATGTGGCACCGGTTATGAAGTCCTACAGGAGGTTCTCAGGGAAGTTATGGATGTCCATCACTAATGAGGTTATGGAGTCAGCCGAGAATCTCTCAGATAGGAAGTGGCGGAATTTGATGACAGAGGCAGCTGAGTATATTGGAGTACACAAAGGTATTTCAAACTTAGAGCAGGCTGTTTCTAGGATGGGGCTCAAGTCAGGAAGAGCAGTCGGTTATGAACCGGATTCAGAGTAGTAGTAAATCATTTTACCTACTTAATGGACTTGTGATATGTTATTCTGTTATGATTGCTGGATGAGACAGTTGAGAAACTCACAGACTGGAAATAATTAGACGGTGATAAACTTATAGGCTGTGCTGATGAATTACTTACAAATCTGGGTCTCTACATCACTGAGCTACTGTTGGATACTTCTTCCTGAATGAATGGCACACTGAATATATGTAATGACTGAAAATCTGTACCTCTGATTGTGTGAATATACATGATAGGCTGTGATGATGAACTTCTTGCAAATCTGAGTCTCTATATACCTGAGATAATATTAAATGCTTGCTTCCTAAATGAATGATATATTGAATATATGTAATGACTGGAAATATGCACATTTGATTGAATGAATTCATGACGTGTACTTAATGAATGGATCAACTAATCAATGTGAATCTGGCTTAACTGAGCTGCCGGTAGACAGTTGCTTCCTGAATGAATGATACACTGAACATATATAGTGGCTTAAAATCTGTACCTCTGATTGAATGAACTCATGATGTATACTTAATGAATGGATCAACTAATCAATGTGAATCTGGCTTGACTGAGCTGCCGGTAGACAGTTGCTTCCTGAATGAATGATACACTGAACATATATAGTGGCTTAAAATCTGTATCTCTGATTGAATGAATTCATGACATGTACTGAATGAATGAATTAATCAACAAATGTGAACCTGATTTAACTGAGCTGCTAGTAGACAATTACCACCTGAATGCATGATATATTGAACATATGTAATGACTGGAAAGCTGTATTTCTGTGGAGATGAATGCATGGCATATACTTGGTGAATGAGTTAACCAATTAGTGTGAAGTTGATTCAACTGACAACATTACATTCTAAATTAATGAGTATATGACATCAAATGAGTAACTGAAGTATGTGACAAAATTAGAACCTGAGTTCACCGAAGGTATTATTGACTGAAAGACTGCTGTCAGTAAGCATTCCGCTGATTTACTGATTTGATCTGACACTCTGACTGTTCTGATGTTTCTGATATAGCTGATGTCAGTCATTTCAGTCACTGTCAGTCACCATCAGTCAAGTCAGAAAAAACCCCAAGTTCCTGATGCAGTGTTTAAGATAGAATGCTCGTGAGGGTGTGTTACACCCAGTCCCAATCCCTTCCCACCCACTTTGACGCCGCTAAACAATCAACATGCGTCACGCAAGACTGTATGGAATTTTTGGTCGTGTGAAGGATATAGAGTTGTACGAAGATTGTGTATGGCTCGATTTCATCTCAGTGCCGCCCTCGCGCTGATCACGTCACTGGCAAGTAGACCACATCCCCGCGAAAGAACACATCCTGGGTCACAAGCGTCTTGCTTTTATAATCCCCTTGGTCTCTGAACGGACCTCGGTTTCTTTGTACTCTGTTGTAGACCTCACCTTCTACAAACTGTGTCCCCCGACATCGGTCCGGGAACGATACTCGAAGACACGCGCATTCTATCTTTTCCCAAGGATGAATATCTTTGTCTTCAAGGTCAAGAGTCGGACCAGAGCGGGTAAGTGGTCTCGGGGGAATGATCCTCCTTCCATCACGATTCGTTGTCCAGAAATTGATATGCGCATTTGCTTTAATGTTCCAGTGCACGATGTCTTGGACCTAGACAAGGCGTACGATACGTTCTGTCACAGGAATATTGTCGACATGGTAGAACGATCGCTCTCCGAACGAGGATGATCTATTCAGATCGGCGTCGAGGACCTGGAATGCTATCATAGAACGCGGGCTGCGGACAGGAAAGAAGCTAGAGCTCGCATGGGAATTTGGTAGGCGACTTGACTGGTTGTGGCACGAACGAGACGTCGAGGGAAATCTGCGGCCGTGGGCCGTTCTTTCCGGCTCATCTCTTTCGCAGGTTCGATCGTTGGTCTTTCTTGATCAGGGTATGCGGTCGGCTCACCTCGAACTACGTATCGCGGAGCACTTACCGGATTGCGTTCACCTCCAGATCCGCCACGCACATGGAATGCTGGATCTGAGGAGCATCCGTGCTGTGAGGAGAGTATATGGTCCGCTGTCCGAAGACGACGGCCAGCATATTCCGCGTGCTGCGGAGGATGCACGCGATGCGGGCAGACATCACGGGCATGTACAGTCACAAGATGGAGCACAGCTGCACCTCAGACGGACGTTTGATGTCCTACTTGCTCCAGCGTGGTTGTACGATTCGAGGTGCGTTCGTGCGTATTCTAGATGGGCCGTGTTAGTGATTCATACAGGCACATTCAACGCACGATTGCGTTGAATGGGTCGGCTCCGTGCCCTTGTTACATACTGGAACCATCGACATTGTGTAGACGTCAAGAAGGAGATGGATGTCGCGTTTACGGCAAGTATGCGTGCGCGATTGACGCCGCGAATGATAAAGTGCCACCACGGAGCCGGGCACGAGACAACCGCCATAACCACCATCAATGCTGAATCGCCCGTGCCGATGACTCTCTGTATAACTGATGTCCTCTCAGCGCGTGCAGGAGTATCGTCAAGACTGGCAGGATGTTCACGCGAAAAGGATTGAAGGGCCAATACCGGTCAGTCTACCCCCTGCACGAGGATCGTTCACTTATTCTGTCTCTGAACTTTTTTGTTTGTTTGCTTGCAGATCCGTGCAACTCTTTCTACTCGGTCGACTGATTCAATTCAACATGTCTCCGACTACGACGCTGAATTATCGCTATTCAAAGGAGATGGGTTGTTGGACGCGTACGTCTGTTCGGGATACTTTGCTGCGCTCGCGCTCCGACGGAGCGAGTACAGCCCCGAGCTGCCCAACTTTCCACGGCGGTACGAGGACGGTCTGGAGACGGACGAACGTCCCGGACGTTTCCTTGGCGATCCAATAGCAAACGACCTGAAATTTGGCTGCGCTTTGGCAACGATTTGAACGAGCAGTTCGGAATAAACGAGGAACTACTTTGCTATTCGCTAAAAAGGAGTGTCCTATCGTTTTCGGCTGATCTTGCGAGGCGCTTTGGGGCAGTGGCGCGCAGCTTGCAAGTTGGCGTCCTTTGCTGTCCGTTTGTGCCCTGTTTTGATTCTCCGTTCTTTCCTAGCAGCTCTCGCCACTTTTTCGTGATCAAAGTGATCATGGCA
>JBBPOK010000384.1:0-29176 GCA_038091415.1 Leccinum variicolor
AGTAGAAGCTTATCGTCGGGAAGTTATTACACGGGACTGTAGGACGTACGATGGAACCGAAATATCGAACTGGAATTGGACGGGAACTCACAGCTGTAATACCCGCGGCCGACGGGCTTGCCACCGAGGGTCAAGTGCAGCTTGGCCACTTGCGACGGATCACCAACGATTAGGTTGGAACCGGTGTCGATGATGGCGGTTATATCTCTCAATATCGTCTGGTGATCACCTTGAATTTTTTGTATGTTCACTTGCCAGTATCCCTGTCTCAACAACATAAGCTCCGTCCGCGTCCACTCGACACTTCAACTCACCACTACCGTCACCGGTGTATAGATGATTTCCCCTTCATACAGGTTGGCGTTCTTTCCGCCAAGATACAACTCGCCTCCAGAAGAGGTGAGCTTGATTGAGAATACTGGTTCGGTTTCCTTTCCTTCATTTATGAGTGTTTCGAAAAAGGGGCTGGCATGATACGATGATATTGACCCGAACGCCAACCCCAACATACCATCTGGAGGGAAACCAATATTGGTAGAGTATCTTGTTGCGGAACCGATGGTCTGAGCGTCCGCCTACTTGATGGTCAGACATGTATACGTTCGGAAATGACGGAGAACACTGTACACTGAGGCCAGCAATGGTGACGTTATCGATGTATTGTTGGCCTGAGACAGTGGCTCCATCATCAAACTCGATTTTGAATGTCGAACCCTTGGCTCCAGCTGTGCGCGACTCAGCGGGATCCCAGCGGGCATGTCCTGAGCAACCGGAGCAAGTGGGGCCTGGAAGGAAGAGATCACTAGCACGTGGGACTGAGCAAATAAGTTGCAGGGGTTGGGTGGAATGTAGCCACCTGGAACCAGTGTCGATATCAACTGCAATGGTCAAGTCAGGTCAACGTATATCAGTAATACAAAGAGAAACATAAGTTACCAGTAAAAGATTTGGGTGGAGTACCAATTGTAATCGTGCCATACCAGACGAAATGTCCATGATTTGTCAAGGTGGCTGCGGCACCAACAGCGCGCTTCTTCGAGTTTAGCAGCTCCGTCCCTTTCACCGCAAGCAAGTGGGCCATTCCCGTATTTCTCTCGTAATTGACAAGGCCGCGCAGTATTTTACTACGAAAATGCTTCTTGAACGAAGGGTGATGTGGGTTGAGCCTTGAACATACGAATTGACTGATTCGACATGGGAGTGAAGTGCGTCGAGATCCACGCTGTTGTCAGGCTTCAACCACGAAGACCGTTGGGTAAGTGGTATCACTATCCCGTTGATTTTCCGATCAAGCTCAATGATTGGCAAAGTCGAGGCAGCCGTTGCAAGGATGATTGTAGAAATTGCGAGGCGCATTTGGAACAGGGGGCATCGACAAGACAACTGGGCATCGACGAAATCGCCTTTAGTATTTCACCAGTGCCAGTGCATGGCAACGATCTGGTTGCATCGTGGGTAAGAACTGACTGTATGATATAGATCATACTGATGCGGCTGAGACGCGGGTCGTTACGTGTAATTCCTATAGATTAATAAATATCGTAAGACCTCGCATGATATCTTTCAAAGCTTACTAAGAGCTCGCGACAATCAGAGAAGGTCCGCAGATCCGACCTGTTGGTTACCGAAATCGAACACCCTGTAGATGCTCTTTAGGAAAACAGCAGTGAGGGTCCAGATTCCTGGTAATTCGGACGGACGAATGAGTTCAGTACATGATGAAGCAACTGAAAACGACCCCAGAGATTAAGGACATTGGAAGCTCACTCTCAGTGCTCCGACCAACGATGCCGCTGAAACAGTCGGGTGAACCGGTCCGAACCGGTCCAAGGTTGAGCATCGTGGCAGGGATCCGGACTGTCACATCGCCGCCAAAATAGAAGCTTATTGTGTGGAAATTGTTACATGAGACTGTAGGACGTACGATGGAACCGAAATATCGAATTGGAATTGAACGGGAACTTACGGCCGTCCGGAGGCTCTTGCCACGGAGGGTCGAATGCAGGTTGACTACTTCTGGGGGATCACCAACGATCATGTTGGAACTGATGTCGATGATGGCGGTTATTTCTCTCAATATCGTTTGGTGGTCATCTTTCGTGTTCTACATGACCTGCCAGTAACTTGAACCCTGCCTCAACACCATAAGCTCACGTCCGCGTCCGCTCGATACTTACTTCAACTCACCACTTCGGTCACGGGTGTGTAGATGATTTCACCTTCATACAGGTCGCCGTTCTTTCCGCCAATGTACAAATCGCCTCCATCAGAAATGACCTTGATTGAAAACACTGGTTCGGTTACCTTTCCTTCATCTACGAGTGTTTCGAAAAAGGGGCTGGCAGGATACATCGATATTGACCCGAACGCCAACCCCAACATACCATCTGGAGGGAAACTCATATCAGTAGAATATGTTGCTGCGGCACCGATGGTCTGAACGTCCGCCTACTCGATGGTCAGACGTGTATATGCCAGTATTCGGAAATGACAGAGAACATACACTGAGGCCAGAAATGGTGACGTTGTCGATGTATTGTTGGCCTGAGACAGTGGCTCCATCATCAAACTCGATTTGAGAAACCGGAGCAAGTGGGGCCTGGAAGGATGAGATCACTAGTACATGGGACTGAGTAAATAAGTTTTGGGGGTGGGATGGAATGTACCCCGAACCTGTGTCGATATCAACTGCAATGGAAGTCAGGTCAACGTATATCAGTAATACAAAGAGAAACATAAGTTACCAGTAAAAGATTTGGGTGGAGTACCAACTGTAATGGTGCTATACCAGACGGAATTTCCACGATTTGTCAAGGCGACTGCGGCACTGTCACCAACAGCGCGCTTCTTCGAGTTTAGAAGCTCCGTCACTTTCACCGCATGCGGGTGGGCCATCCCCGAATTTCTCTCATAATGCATAGTAACGCCCTCCGGGCAGTCCCAGGCTATGCAAGAATACGATCTCTGAGACGTGATGAGATAAGCCCTATTCTAATACCATGCCATCCAACTAAAAGGTCTCCTCGTCGATGCCCCAAATGACGGGAAAATTCGGCGAAACAGCGCACCTAGAAGATATGATAGAGGGCGAGGGCGTGCTCATTATTGTATAGATAGAGCTTGGTGATTTGAGTCAGATTGCATCAGCGACGCCGCATGGAATTTCAAGTTGCAAGGGCCCTAGCTTTGCCCAACGCTTGTTCGGGGGCAGGATGGCAGTGCATCCGAGTATGACCATCAACGTTCATATGCGTCCTGTTAATTTCAGAGATCGTCAGAGATCGTAGAACGCACGAAAGCGTCTGACATAGTTGAGCGTCATTCAAAATTTTGTTCACCTCGAATTGTACTCGTATCACACACTTCATCCTTCGAGTCGAAGTGGGCGAGGATAGGGCGAATCTTGAGAGAGTCGGTTGCGCTTTCGACGTACGCGCTTCGAGTGGGACGTGGAGTAGTCAGCAGGCTCATACAGTGCATCTTGCAAGCTGCCAGTGACTGAGTTAGCCAAGGTGGCAACTTGATGCAATCATACGAACTGACTTACGAAGGAACTCGTCCAGCTCCGACGCAGGAATGACAGGACTGAGCACAAACAACGCCGCCCTCGTCGAAACCTAGTCCACTTTGCATTCGGATGAATGAGTATCGCGTGTCCAAGGATGGATCGTCTGATTGAAATTGCACGGTGAACATGGCAAAACTAATATGAAGTTGATGAGCGTGACGCCGTGCGTGGTAATTTCCTGCCGTGTTCACGTTTCACGGCGCTCGATGTGTTGCGCGCCAAGATATCGAATGTGCTCGTTCCGCCCGCTGGTGGTGGTTGCCTCGCGATCATCTACTGTGCCATTGCCACGATCGTCAAAAAGGTTTGGGGAGCAAATCCTGCAGTGAGGCTGGTACAGAGGGGTATGTGGTATCTGAAGTTCGGGAAGTAGTACAAGGCCTATGATAAGGTCAACATGATTTGGATGGTACTCGTTCATTGATCGGAATCCGGGATGCTGGGTCAAGTTCACGACCACATACCTACATATTTCACAACAGTCCCATTCCCACAACAAGGCGCTATAGCCAAGTGGTTACGGCGACAGATTAGAAATCTGTTCCTCTTTGAGGGCGCAGGTTCGAATCCTGCTGGCGTCGAAGTTTTTTTCTGTCTTTGTCTAGTTGGTATCTTTTCTTTTTTTTTCTCGTATGTGCTGTGACCGACACGATGATCTTACAATTCTCAGATAGACGCCTCTAAGTACCTACGTACATTCGATGGAAGTCTAACGTCGGGTTTCAGGAAAGACTACATGTACCGTGCGGCGTGGGCCGCTTCGTACAGTGTACGTAACGTCAAACTAGCTTGATGGCACTACTACCTCTTCTTTTTTTGCTCAAGCTGAGTTGCATTCGGAGATCTTTGCGCTTCAAATCAGGCTGCAGAACATGATTGAGCGTTGAATGTTGAAGGTTCAGTCATCTTCTGACTGACGAAAGCCTATTATAATAACAGATTTTTCACTCTCGCTGGCACTGGTCCGAGTCCTTTCAACTTCGTGAGCCTCCTGGGACGGGGAGAGGCAAGTAGTAACGCCTGGTCGACGGCCGGCACTCGAAACCGACCACGCCTCCACCAAAATACATCTTCCTCCCCGTTCGAGTCCTCACCCCAAGGTACAGCTCCAGGTGCCAGCCATCACCCCACCCTGCCCTTGCTACTCTGTTCTCCCTGCCTCGCCCTACCCAATGTCACGGTACTTATTGGAGAACGAAATCGTCCCCGTATCAGTGGGTTGTCTTTTCACCCACCAAAAAATTGTTTATGTATGCTGAAAGGCTTTCTCAGTCCTTCAGCGATAGCCAGGGTTCCACAGCCCAAGCCATCGCACTCTTGCATGACAAACGTACTCTATAAAGGATCCCTCGAAGAACTGGTCAGATAGTACGTTCATGAGCACCGACTCGACCGTTGTTTCAGTACCGATGCTCGGACAGGTCAATCATTCAAGTTCGTGATATATATATAATTGTTCGTCTTTTTGCAAACGATCACATCATAACTGAACGCAACGGGCAGAATGGAATCGCATATTGTATCTTGTCAGAGCTTGGCCCACGGATCAGCATAACTCCTAAGCCACTCATACCTACTTGGAAAGCCATCGGCGCTATACAGTTAGCGATCAAGAAATTGACGAAACTGATCGTATCCTCTACTAACGCGTTCGCCGGGACTCATTATGGTCACAGCTAGGAATGAAGAATTTTGATCCGCATCAGGATCGCCGGCGAGGAGATAGGTTTAGGATAAATGAGGGTTGGGAGCTGTGGAACTTCAGAAGGCAGGGGCATCTCTGTCAATCCTAAAGGACGTGAACCCAAGACTGAACTAAAGTATGAAGAGCCACGACTGCCAGTGAGTGTTCCCAAGTCCTCAGGCAACCCGCCATCACCCAATAACTTTTGTACAGCTCCCACTCGCAGGCACACTACGACGAAAAAAAAACGGACCGACAGGACTACGCAGTGCACAGCTCACTGGGACTGAACAAATTTCTTGAAGAGCTAACTCGAACGCGACATTATGGACATATTACATTATGTAGTGCTTATCAGCACTTTCACGGCAATCTCGGAGAACCGAGCAACTTGAACTCCGATTTGATGGACCTGAGACCTCAAAGTACTGCATGATCCGGTTGTCCTCCGGGCTCGGAAGCCTCAACGCTGCAGCTTCGAGTGACGTTAGTTCCCTTCCCTCGGATGGTGCTTAATCGGTGAGAAAATAAAATAAAATAAAGAACTTGATGATAGAACCGTGACGGTATTCCTTGCAGAGAACTTAGACTTCCTGAACAACTGACCTCGGAGTTCCACAATTTTTAACCCCATAAAGCAGTATTTCGAGAGCGTACGGCAGTACCCTAGGCCTGCTAGTAGACGGGTCCGACTCCCCGGATAAGTCACAGTGCCATCGACGACCACTTCACGTACATACGAACGTTCTAGACCCTGCAACCTTCATAGCCTGAAACACATTGGGCAGACATGGCGCGCGGTGATCGCGTTCAATTAGCTGCTGCCATTACAATGCAGTCAACAACTCACTCCTGCGCTTCCATTTCCATTTTTTTTTCTTGTTAGCATTAAACTACCCATCGAAAAGGAGTGTGCGTTGTATGTTGTACCAAAGAGTGAAGATAAGGAGAGGAAGAGAGGAAAAAAGCAAAGCAAAGAGAAAAGAAGAGGGAGAAATCAAACCGGCAAGGAATGTAGGACTATTACAAAAACGACGAGGATCTTTCAGTCGACAAACGGGTTATGCATCCTCTGCAAGAGACAAAACAAAAACAAAAGGGGAGTTTGTCCACGTGAAAAAGCAAGGCGAGTACCCAAGAAACGAAAACAAGGTAAACTAGAGTGAAAAGCAGAGTTCGTGCAAAGAAGCAACAAGCACCAAGGGTATTCAAAGCAAGTAAAGAAAGTATCGATGGGTGAAGCATGCGAGCAGTTGGGGATATTGATGTCGGTATTGGTATTAGTATTGATAAGTGCATTTTTGGAGTACAACGGGTGGGAGCAAAATGGTGGGACAAGGTAGAAGTGAGCGGATTGTTGAACTTTTCGGTCTGGGTCATCGGTGCATGCGCATACGAGTTGCGAGTGAAGGAACGCGGAAAGCGAGCGTCCAAACAGTTCCAAGGGAGAAAGGAACGATACCGATGCGTCATCGAACGGAGAGGAAAATGCGGGAAGAAGCTACTAGTACTAGTCATCTTGGACCTGAGTGCGTTCCTCGACTTCATTGGGCTCGGCAAAGAGTCATGGCGACCTCATCGCCTGTTGTTCCGAGACTTGGCCGCGCGGGATTTGGGCGAACTAGGAAGACTCGCGCCTCGCCCATGAACAGGCACGTAGTCCTCGTCGACCTTGTTGCAATTGAGGTGTAACAACAGATTGTAGACAAAAATCTGTTCGAACCTGACTCGCACGATTCGAATCAATTGGGTGCTGCAAACCGGATATATCGTAGGGTCCACTCACTGTGAGTTCGTAAACACGACCTTCATCGAATCCGAGCTACATCTCAGCAGATTCGGGGCCAAAACAAGCGCCATGTTCGCAGCCGTCATCTTCGTACTGGCCAAGACCTTCTCCTCCAGGAACAACTGCAAGAAGCTGATGATGAAGACCACGACCCTGCGATTGATCGTGGGCAATCGCTGGACGATCGCTATGCACGAAGCCGGCTCAGCGGCTGCATTAATACAGTCGTTGTACAGCTCTTCAGGGACGAGCGGATCCAGGAGCTCGCGGAGCCACAGCTTGAGCAGCGACGCAAGCACATGTGGATCGTCGACGTTCTCGAGCGTGTAATATCCCCTATCGATTCTGATCTTGAGCTCCGAAACGAGATCACTGTCACCTGGCACTCGAAAGATGCCTTCGCATTTCGTGCCGCCCAGAGCGAGGATGCCGTCGGCGAGAAACGGCAAGATGATGGGTATCTTCTCCTTGGGGTAGTTACGTTCTTGGAGGCGCATGACTGCGTCCAAGGATTCCCCAAATGTGGACGGGTTGAACGCCGCGTCAGACGCGGTCTCGATTTCCGCGACGGACGGCGGCTTTCCTCTGGGGCCTTTCTTTGATATGGCAGACAGTCGACGTAAACAGTGTTTAGCCATGACGTCCACACGGCCTTCGGATTGGGGTATCCGCTGGAGAATGAAGGAGCGGAGGTAAGTCTCGAAGTTTTTCGACGGGGGAAACGCAATTAGCAGCACACAGAGCATCTGCCATCCCTTGAAAACGCTCTCCTGGTTGGGATTGCCGCTGAGTTGTTTCATCAACTGACAATATATCTCGTCTCGTAGCTCTCCGTGCGTGAGGCCCTCTCCTAGTAACCATCGCTCTTCCTCGAGGAGGCCCATCGAGCTAATGGGAAGTGACGTCGTGGATCCGTTATGTACAGGTACAGGTATGCCAGCCGGCTTTTCCCGCTCGCGGTCACCCATGATATGTTGGATCACCTTGAAGATCTTGACAGCGTCCGTTTTCAAAGATCGATTTAGCGTGAGGAGAGGCGAAGTGAGCGGAGCCTTTTGCCATGTCATCATCTGTGCCACAGGGACTCTACGGCGGAAGATAAAGCCCGTCCGGTGGGTAGAAAAGTACTGTCTGGCGTATTCTGACTCTGAGAACTGTTGAATGTCGGAAGCGAGGTCATGAGGAAGTACAGGGTACGTTCTGAGAGAACTATCAACGACGTTTACTCGGTAAAGCGTAGGAATACAAACCCTGACGCAAGCGTCGTTGTGGGGCAACGATCAAGGGAAGGTAGAGTGCTCGTCGATGCTGCGACCGGAATAGGTTTATGGGTCGACCGGTTCTTCAGGGGACTCATCTGCAACGAAGCCTCTGTCGAGCCTGATCAAGAGCACCATACTCGCCGAGGAATCCGCCTCACCTTGGTTCGGGATGGGGTTACTGATAGTCTTGCCATTCACGGTCGGCGGCGTTGACGTACTCCGTGTCATCCAAAACGCGCTGTGTGTCACGTGCAGATTCTTCGTCGGGGACAACGAAGGATCGCGTTTCTCCTTGGACTTTGAACTCGAACTACTCGTGCTTGAACGCGGTTTACTGCTCTCTGCAACTCCCGGACTAGGACTCGGACGAGGTGTAAAGGAATGACCGAGATCCGACGCTGATCTCTTTTCCGATAATGAGAGCATCTCCACCGCAGCGTTCAAACTTTGTGGCGCTGGTGATCTATAGGGCATGTACGAAGAAGACTTGGATCTCGATCGCGATGGAGTCCCGTCTTCGGCATCGGTCACCGCACCGTTGCTAGCACCATTGGGGTACAGCTTCTCCTCCTTGGGACTCGACTTGCCATTTGTAGAATGGGGTGATAACGACTTACGAGAACCGGGGGTAGAGGGTTCTGATGCGTACGGGGAGGCAGGAATCGGGGGGAGATTGGTATGCAGCCCGTTCGGACGGCCGCGAGCCGTCGTCCCATTGGATTGAACATGGTGGTCGTTGGTAACAGAGCGTCTGACAGGCGGAGATTGCGGGAGTGGCTTCCTAGCGGGACTCGTGCTCGTCGACACCGCGATCCGCCCCGGAGAACTACGAATGGTTGGATGTGAAGGCCGTTGCTGCGGATCTGCGTCGCCTGATCGAGGTGAGACATGACGGGTATTCTTGTCAACACCGCCGGTTTGCACCTTAACCTTGCGATGGGCTTGGCGGTCCGGCGTCGCGACCTGGTTGCTGTTCGATGCCTTTCCACGCATGCCGGTCTGGGAGAGACGGCGACCGAGAGCTGTTTGCTGCAAAATGCATGGCAGTGAGCATGAGTTGAAGGCGACGGTAGGGAGTATGAGTTACTTGTATGATGGTCAGGGGAATGACGAATCCATTCGGGCGCTCCCATACGGTTTCCCCTGTTTTAGTTTGATAATAATATGGTATTCCGCCACGAGAATCGTCAGTGAGCTCCCACCACTCGCCATCGTCGCTGGGGGGAAGACTAAAAAGGTGGAAATGATATAAAACTGAGCACCATGATTTGAAATTGGGGACAACTCGAACTCACACAAAGGTGCCCACCGGAGGGTCCCAGCTCACTTGACCCGTCGCTGGACATGCAAAGAAGGTCGTGCTGGTCTGGAAGAAGCGGGACGGCGCTCGTACAGGTCATCGACGACACAAGTGCAAGACACAACGCACCTGTGGATCGATCAACGTCACCCAAAAATGCGCGCCCCAGGTCGAACTATCCGGATCGAATGATGTAGTAGAGGGCCGAGGACTCTGCAGCGGTTCGCCATTCACGTTTACTTGCGGTACTACTATCGCAGAGCGGGCGGAGGCGCCGTTGGGGATTGCGTCGGTTGGCTTGGTCGCTGCGGACGGCTCTGGTGGCGCCACGGCCGTGGTGGTAGGAATTGGCGAAGACGGGGTCTGATCGAGAGCGTTATCGTGTTCGACGGTGACCATTGAGCACAGTTCGCGGGTAGAAGAAGAGGAGGAGAGAGAGACTGGTGTTCCAAAGGTAAAATACAAAACTCGAGTCTATGGCTCGTCGCGGTGGAAGGCTGAACCGACCGAGCAGGACACAACAACTACCGGAACTCAAAACGTTGAAAATTTGCAGAGAGCGTTGCGTTGAGTGGGGTTACCCTTCCCGTAATCCCGTTCCGTAAGTATCTTCGCTTACTTCGGCTATTATTTCCAGGCCACCTCGACCCTCGAACGCCATGATGCGCTCCCGACGAAGAAACTGACCAGGATGCTCATTAACTGACACGGGGGTGATGGGCCATCGATACTGTCAGTCATTTTCCGGGGACTCCCCATGATTGACGCGCTGAAATGAAAAAAAAAAAAGTTGCGCGGTTGCCGTGTGTATAATTTGCCGACCAACGACAGCTACACTTTGGCGGGCAGAGTGTTCCTGACCTCTCCATCCTGACCGCGTCTCATTTCCTCCCCGCCTTTCGAGTCTGCGCCTCTTCCACATACCGCAACAATACCTCTACGTCCACTTGATCCCCTTCCAGAGATTTTTCAATGCGTTGGTATATCTTAGCCAGTCCTCTATAGATATCCCCTTCTCCCCCGCCTACGAATTCCCCGATTTCCTCCATCTCTCCCACCCACCGGTAGGCTTTTCGAGGCATCGCTGGTACGACCTTCGTCATCCGCTCTATTACTCCAGGCTGCGACGCGCTCAGCTCTTTCATCAATGCTTCAGCGGTCGCTGGCGATGACGCGTGCGCAGCTAAGGAGAGTCATTCAGTATGCAATCACCGCACTATTTTCTTATTCGCCTACCCAAGATCATTGTCGTACATAGACCAGTTGTTCCCTTGGTGATTCCCTATACGTGCCGCTCTAATGACCTACAGCACATATCCAGAACGGAAGTCTGCTTACCGCATATGACATTTTGAGCGCACTTGCATCCCCCACGCCTGCACCCTCTCCCGTCAGCAGCGAGATTTTCAGCCCATATTGGGAGAGAGCTGCAAAGGAATCGAGAAAGTGTTTATTCTCTGGTGCAGCAGATGCGTAAAAGGTGGGATCGTAGCCATCCTTCGGTGGGCCTCCAATAATGCTAGCATCGATGAAATTGATGCCTGCACCTGCGAACACCCCTGCAACCTGCTTCACCGTCTTCGGACTGACAGCGTTGCAATCTACAAACATCAAAGGATCGTTGCCGCCTTGTCTGCTCTGCCTCGCGGCGGCGTCCCGAACTTTTTCGGCGAGCGAAACTGCATCCCGGGGAGGTAGTATACTCAAGATCCAGTTCGCTTTGACTACGATGTCGTCTAGAGGTGCATCATGCATCCCAGCTTCCTTGGCGCGTCGCCGCGTTGCCTCGGAGCGTCCGTTCAGATCAGTGTACACCGTGCAACCAGCCCTAGTGAGTCTATCGGCGACTGCAGCGCCCATTTCTCCCGCTGCGATGATTGCAAGCTGAGGAAGTGTTACGGAGGCCATGATGTTGAAGGAAGGAAGAGATAAGGAACAGGTGGCTATAGATAGACCCTCGGGAACTATTTTCAGACTAGCACCGGCGTTGCCTCCCACGGTTGGTAAAGATGAGGATGGTAGATTTGGCCCGATTGAACCAGTCCATGGTGACCTAGGCTCAGGTGTGGTGTGTGGACTTGAATCTAGATCAACGGCGGGCATCCACGAGGCCTGGGAACCTCGAGTTGCACACCCTGCCGCCCAACATGAAACAGGCCATAATTAGGCAGAGTGATAGAGGAAATGATCATCACAACCCCAATAATCATCCAGCTTTGTGGCGAGATACGGTAATCACGATATCTGTCGGATGACTAGGTACAAGCGCAGTCTTGTTGTGAATATACGATCACCACGGGCCGAACTGGCTTGACGCGCGACGAACTGGAGTGTGGCTGATCGTGTAGCCCGTGATAACTGAACTCCGGGAGTCTTCGTGGAGTCTGTGTGACTCCAAGTTCAGCAGTTTGGCTTCCGTAGTCGTTTGACAATGATCTGTCTCATAATCGTCGCGTAAGACAGGTATCCTGACTTGCCTCACGGTCCACCAGGTATGTACATGAACGCCGTTTTTCGGCCAACTTGTTGAAATGAAAGTTTAGTTCTAAGATAGTGTCCAGCTAAGGATTTTTAGACATTAATTATGGTTTGCTGTAAGATAATGAATTCGGCCCTGGAGAGAGGGAAGGTGTTCAGTGTCGATCGTGCTGATGTAATTCGGTACCACGGTACGGAAGTCGCGGTGAGCTGCTGCTTGCCACGTTTGTGCGTTTGTGCACAACGTGGACTCAAAGTCGAATCGTTTCAGGGCCCGGGCGCATAATATCAAGTCACATCGCCAAGGTTTGTCACTTCTCTCCCATTGTTAGTGTTTGTCACTCATTTTCTTTTCATAAACTACTCTGCAGCTCGCAGCCGCGTTTTTCTTGACTCTCACGCAACATACCGAGAAGCCCAGAATCAGGATGCGCCAGCTGAGCACCCTGTGTTCGCAGAGGTACATGTGCTCAAAGTACGTCAATATCACTCCAACCGTTTCTTTTGTACGACATCGCACAGGTAAGTCTCCACAACGCGTGCTATCCTTTATCCCGTTTTGCTTGTTTCTCATCCCGATCCCGTTTTAAAAGCTCACAAGGCCGCCTCACCGCTAGCGTTCGTGTTCGATATCGTCCGTGACTCATTCAGGTTTTCCTGGGACCCGAACACGCTGTAGTTCGACTGACTTCTCACCCGTGCACGCTCAGGATGGCGTTCTCGTTCGAGGTGACAACGCCCTACCCGCCTCAAGGAGGGCATTGTCGATCCTGGACGGTAACAATCCATTCGGCGTGTACGTCTCTCTCTTTTTTCTCGCTCCACTGTGCTTCGCCCGTCCTGATCACTTTCCCAAGTAAAATACCTTACCTCTTAGTGAATGATACCTCATGTCCACTTCCCATCAAACTCAATTATCCTGCAGCTCACTAATGGCGGTGGCGTGAGCGAGTCGGCCCGCTGCCACAAACTCAGTCAACAGCTGGGAACTAAAGTGAGATCCGCGGTTTGAGATGGTCATTTCACTAAGAATGGTCATTCACACAGATCGATCCAGGACGATTTATCCAGGCCCACACCGTACTAAAGTCTGTCGTGCACAAGTATGCTGATCTACCGGTGTTAGTGCTTGGCGGCAAGGGCGACGCACTCCGCAATGTGGCCGAAGGGTAATAGCTTATGTGTTTTCTACGCCACCCCTTGTTGACATGGATCTCTGATCTCGAGCATAGCTACGGCTTTAAGCATGTTTACACCACCCTTGACGTGCTTGCTTGGAATAAGGCGTAAGTCACTCGCCGTTACCCGGCTCACGGCAGTTTTCTCAAACAGGTTACAGTGTGTGGCCGCTTCACAGTCTTTCGGCTGAAGAGCTCGAGTCGGTCAAGGTCGGTCTCCGCTCACTTGCACTCCGATCAAACCTTTTTTGAACAAGCGAAATCTGCTTCTAGATAACCGATTTCTCCCAAATTTGCATCGCAGCCATCATTGTATTTCATGATCCTCGAAACTGGGCCCTTGATATCCAAGTGATGTGCGATTTGATTCAATCAGGCGGCGTTGTGGGCGGTCCCTGTCTGCCCACCCACACGCGAAAGGCGGTCGACCTCATTTTCTGCAATCCAGATCTGATATGGAAATCAGATTTTGATAGACCTCGACTTGGGCAAGGCGCGTTCAAAGAAGCTTTCCAAGCCGTGTTCAAGGTAAGTAACTGAGCTCAGTTGACTCGGTATCTCCCGGCGACCATGACCAAGCTATCATGCAGTCGCTAACCGGAACACCATATCCGTTTACCCAATTCGGAAAGCCCACGGCAGCGACGTACACGTTCGCGGAGCAGATGTTGCGGGAACAGCTGTTAGAAAAATCCTCTCCTGGCTCGGTGTAGGTAGCAAACAATTGCATTCCGATGTGCCTCCCACCAACTGACGTTTTACATAATGTGTTGGACAGATACATGGTTGGAGGTGAGTCGCGGAGTCCAGACCGAGCGAACGCGGCAACGGGTTCATGTTGCGCTCTTCAGACAACCCGGAATCCGACATTGCAGGGGCGAATGCCGCACGTTGGAAGTCTATCCTGGTGCGGACGGGTGTTTACGACCCTCGTCAGGGACCGCCAAGCCACCGCCCAACACACGAGGTCGACGACGTGGAGCAAGCTGTGCAGTGGGCACTGGAACAGGAGTTTAAGCCGTAAGCATGAGGCGGCGAGGAAGCAAAAAAAAATCTGCCACAGCTTGAGGGTTAGGTAGGGATGGTGTTAAATGTTGGGTGTCGGCAATACATGGGCGAACTTAGACGTAACCATGGCCGTGGCTGGCAGCATGTTGTGTGGTCTTAATTCTCCGGCGTCGGACAAGTATTTGATCTGGGGCTATCCGACGCCATGTCGATCAACACACGCTCCACGATCGGAGCGGCCAGGTTCGTTTATTTATTTGTTTTTTTTCTTTCTTTTTTCTTTCTTTCAAAACATGCGGTCCCTGAAAGTTGCGGAGGAGGCAGATCTCAGATTTGTCAGCTCATGAATCAGCTTCACAAGGGCATGTTGTCGGCGAGTGGCCACGCAGTCACTACTGATCACTGCGAATGCCGCTCAACGGACTCGATGGTGACACGGCCATGGAAACACAAGATTCTCGAGTAGGCAATAATTTCACACTCAACTCTAGATTCACCTCGATGGTCGATATCATTGAGATCGCGTTGTTGTTCGCCGACTTATCGTTTCCTTTTTCGGGACAGTTTGCCCGGGGTCCTGGAAATCAAATTTAGGTTAGTATTGCCTCGGTCCATTGCAGATGCAATTCACTAATCGGAGTTGTAGGGTTCCAATGAGCTTGTCACTCCCATGTATAAAGCGTTTTCAGCCTTTTTAAATAACCGTCCTCCGATTGACGTTCGAGCAACTCCAGCCTTCCCCGGCTTGACTCTCCCTTTGCTTTCCCCTTTCCCAAGATGGCCTGTGGGTCGACCGCCTCTTCTCGTCATCGCTCAGATCTCGCTGCTTCCTCTGTCGCGGTACCGCAACCTCGGACTGTCATCGAGTACAGAAAGGACGGTGCAGTGTCCAAGATGCGGTCGCACAAGGGCAATATACCCATCCTTCCCCAAACGAAACTCTGTCCGCATTGTCCCGCGAAGTTCACGCGCACCACTCATCTCAATCGTCACCTGCGCACCCGTGAGTACTCACATCTCTCGCTCTTTGAACACGAGCATCGAACCTCACTGGGACGAACTCCAACAGACACCGGAGACAGGTCCCATCGGTGCGATGTAAGGGACTTTTGTCCAAAAATGTCTTTCTCTCTTCGATCCCGCATGCTAAGGACCGGACGTTGAACCCTGACAGACATGTGATGCGCAGTTTACCCGCAGTGATTTGTTGACGCGACATAAGAAAACATGCGGTGATTTGTAGGTGTTCTCTCGTTTCCTATCATTCTTTTTGTTTTATTTTGTTTTGTTTTTTATGCCTTTACCCGGTTATGTCCTCCCCTTGTCTCTTCTTTCCTGCGCGCGCGCACGCGCCCCGTTTCCCGTTTCCCGTTTCCGTCACTCGATCTTACCCGTGATTCTAGGTCCCATGCTAACCGCACGAGGCGACGGTCCTGTCAGGCCTGTGCCGACTCCAAAGTGAAATGTGATTTGCAGCGGCCATGCAGCAAATGCCAGGCACGTGGGAAAGAATGCGTGTTTGTCATCCGATCCTCGTCCGCCAGGTCGTCGTCCGGAATGGGTATGGTGCCGACGTTGTCACCTCATGAGGCTGCAGCCACGCCCGTCGAGCGACGAAGCGCGGGTTCTTGTTCTGACGATCGGGTTCCGGTGCTGATCCCTGCGACGACTCACCCACACGTTGCTTCCCCGTCTCCGAAGCCATACATCCCCGCGGATCATTCTCATTCCTTGCCAATCGATCAGCAGCAGCAGGCCGAGGGTGACTGCCACTGGGTGGCTGCACCGCCGCCATCCGGTGCTGCGGGCTCGGACGTGTTATCTGCGCCTTCGCCGTCGGAGCATTTCTGTTCGGGCTCAGCAGCCGCGAGCAGCACAGGTTCTCCAGGCTCTATTCCCGCCCAACCGTCCTCCTCCTCGCCCTTTTCGACGTTCTTTCAGGGAGATCTGCTCGATCCGTTTCTCGTATACCCAAGCTATGGCAGCAATACTTCCGTTCCCTCCGATCATTCACACTCGTCAAGCGATCCAATCGTTCCCTCTCCAATTTCCGCCGTAGATGACCCGACCACCTCGTTCAATTCGACTGCTCCTCCTCAAGGCGTAGTCGACGTCCAACAACAACAACAACATCCGTTCCACGCTTCTGGAGGATCAGTATATTATGCACCGCCGCCGCCGTCTTCTGCCGCTGAACACCAACAGTTGCAAGACGTAATTTCCAAGCAACAACACGTCCATTTGCAACGTCACCATCAAAGATATGCTCATGATCACCATTTTATGCCCTTGTTTTCTGGAACGACCCATGATAATTTCAAACAGCAACAACATCAAAATTTGACAGAGGAACATCATCATTGTACGTCTCTTCCCCCTTGGTTTTTCGTTGGCAATTTTTCTCCTTTTTCTGAGGGGGGAGACGCGATTTTGAAAATGAAATAAAATAAAAACTGTACCTGATTCGCTTTTTGGCTGTCAGATGTCTTTGACTCGTCACATGCACACCCCGTCGCTGGTCATGGCGGTCGAAGCAGTCGTGCCGCCAGGACTTCCCCGTACCAAGCGTGCGCGAACGCGAGACGAGCGTTGCGGGAGAGTCAGTTTGGCGGTCCCGACCACCAGTTGCACCTCGCATCGTATGTTGACCCGCTCGACGCAGGGGATTATTGTTACAGCGGACGAAACTGTGAGTGTTCATCGTATTTATTCGGTGGATGCTTCATTTAGCCTGCCGCCTTTCTCTTCCATGTGCTACATAGACGAGAAAACGACTGGCAACATTGTCACTACTGCTGGCCACCACCACTGGCCTGCGGTACCGTCTCTGGAAGGCGACCCGGCATTCGATGCGCTGTCAAGGTTTGGCGAGTAACTCTTTTCACGAGTGGGAATTGGGGACTAATCGGGGCATTTCCACAGACGACCAGAGGTACCGGACGACGGTCGCTGTCGCGGCGGCGGAATGTGCCGTCGACGCTCTCCAACATTGGAATGGGCTGCACGCGGTCGGGCGACGCCAGATGATTGAACCTGCATGAGATTCTCGCTAAACACCATACCCTAGTAAAGCACCTCTTAATTATATATCTTACTGTCTTTTCTTGGTTGACTTTTCGCGCTCGTTCTGTCTTTGCTACTACATACTACCCCCAGTGTCTGCGTTACTGGTACAAAAGCTGAACTACTTGGCATATGCATATGACTATATGGCATGACATGCGTGTTCGACGTACCGATGGAAGTGATTGTTATGTTTCTTTTAGCCTCACGAGAGACAATTCGGCTCACTGAAACATTTTGGCGACCGGTGAACACGAGCTTACCCACGGACGCCCCCTCGGATTAGGGGAAGTCTGTAGACCAGGCAACCATAGCGGCAGAGTCCGGAATTTGAACTTTGATCCTCTAAGAAAAACGAAAAACTGAACTAGAGTCAGACGTTTAGGAGACTGTTTTGTTTAGTGTCAAGTGAAGAGGGGGGTTCGGTCGGTCTCCAAGGACAAGACATGGAGAGGGTTTGTATATATATTCAGTGAAACAAGGCTGTCACGTCGGGGCACTATGTGGATGTGAAATTGTGAATAGTTGCAAGCAGCCTCTAGAAACCGCAACGTTGGTCACCGGTAGTACTCAGATGATCCGAATCACCGGATCTCGCTCCGGCCCATGACCTTGGGGTGTGGGTCGATGATTCGGAACGTTGCACATGCGGAGTATGGTTCCGACTTCTTCAATGGAGAAGGAATGAACAAGGCTACTACTAAGTAAGTTAGTAGCTAGTAGTAGTAACTAAGCTAGAGTCCGAAATCCTGTTTGGGAGTGCCAAGCGGTGCCCGGCTTTTTGAGTGGTCGTCGGACATGTATTTTGAAACATGACCCTCCTCATCGTCCCGAGCAGATGCTCCCGGCACCAGCTCTGAGTTCTGGCTCCTTTGCACGTCGTGGCGCCTTTCAGTACAGCGCCAAGGGAGGTCGCTCACGTTCGCTCGACTACCGCGCCTCTCTTCGGTTTCTCAGTGGGCGCTCGAGACTAACCAACCTAGGCGTGTTCCTCCTGGCTGCTTGCGGCTGCATATCCTTTTTATACAACATCGCTTTCATCTTCTCATCTTCATCTTCTCCTTCATCATTGAGCGGGGGCTTCCTCGGCTACACTCCACCAGGCAGCATTCTTGCCACGATTCGCCGCGATGAGATGTTGGGGCGCCTCTCTCACCTCATTGTCGTACCTGGACACGCCATCTGGAAGGGCTCGAAGCCGGAGGAGGTGCTTGACGAGGACATGTGGACGCTAGAAGATTACCAGAGAGATGGCGGCAGGGTGTCTGCGTTCGTCGATCACATCAGGCAAGGGTGAGCATGGTTGCTTTTTCTTTTTCTTTTGCCACGCGTACGCGCCGGGCCTAGTCGAGCTCCGAGCCCGGTGGTGGTGGTGTGGGGGACCGCGAGTCTGACGCTTTGGGGAACGTTGCCAGAACCCTCCTCGCATCGCAAGACAAAAATTCTTTGCTCGTGTTCAGTGGGTAAGGGCTCTTCGCAGCGACTACGCTCAAGTCTCGATCGATTCGCTAATGTTATTTCTTGATTCAACTCTCGCCTCCGCAGCGGTCAGACCAGGCTTCAATCGACAGCGACGGAAGCAGAGTCGTACATGCGAGTGGCGCAAAGTTTGGACCTCTTTCACGTCATAGCGACCATGGGCGGCGACAGCACCCCATTTCCTCGAGCCACGACGGAGACGTATGCGCTCGATTCATATCAAAACGTATTGTTTTCAATCGCGCGGTTTCATGAGGTCACTGGAAGATACCCGTTGCAAATTACCGTGGTTGGATACGAGATGAAGCAGCGCCGATTTGAAGAGCTACATCGAGCGGCAATCAGATTCCCTGCCCCATTGTTTGAGTACATGGGTCTCGAACCTATCACCACAAGTGATGAGGCCATGACGGCTCGCCAAGGCGAGGTAAGGGTTGGGACGCGACCATTCTAGGGATTCACGCATTAATTCCGAATGCTTACTGTTATCCTATATAGTTGAAAAACGGCTACAAGCCGTATACCCTTGACACGTATGGCTGTCATGACTTCCTCCTTGCCAAAAGGCGGGGTAGGAATCCATTTATCCGATTTCATCCATACCATGCATCCGCGCCGGAACTGCGTGGTCTGCTAGAGTGGTGTCCGGACGATCCTACCGAAATCTACCAGGGTCCTCTACCCTGGGATGTGTTTGGGTGATGTGGCAACAACCCTTTCACGACGTACTGTCTCATACATAGAATAGCGCCGCATCCCAATAAACGTAATTCATTTGCAGGCCCGCATAGTTGCTGCATGGCATGACCCCATGTGTAGCTGTGAAAGGAACCTTGGGGGGTCGACAGGGTCCGGTGGACAAGGTTCACCGGTCATCCCCGATGATCAATCGAGTCGCCATCCAGATTCGGGCAGGCGGGAACTCGAACCGAGCCATCCGCCCCAAGCAAGCTAAGTCCCCGGCAATAGCCTGTCGCTAATATGTCCGCAGGCCATACAACAAACCATTCGGTCGATCTGGTTGATCATATGTGTTGACGTGCGGCGGCCACTGACCGCCGCTCGTAGTTATCAGGTTGGCTGGCCGTTGACAAGCGATGTGATGCTCTTTTCGGCGCGGATCCCGAGGGTGCACCTTGTGTTCACCTCTCACGCACACCGTGTAGAAAGAAGATGGTTCTGGACCACGAAAAGTGCGTCCCACGCCATGGTGCTGATGGAGGGGGACACTTCAGTGTGCTTTCTCCGTGGTCCTCTCTGCTGACCCTTGCTTCCCCTGTTAATGTGAGACAGGACGTCTGCATGAAACGTTGGACACCCTACAGGTTATGAACGCCTTCTATTTCTACCCACGGCGCGTAGCTTTGATGCCCCGAGGCAAAGCAGACTTGTTGCTGACGGCGCAAGGACCTACGTATTGAACTCTTTTTCGATTCAGGGGGAAAACTGTTCTGGCCATTTCCTTTTTTCCTTCTTCATTTCCGGGCGTACCTGCGATGAGACGATGTGTCTCCAAGGTCAGGGTTGTCTCTCCTGTCTTCCCAGTCCGCAACTGATCCGTCTGATTTCCAAGAAGCAGTTGTAATACGCCTTCATGGTGGCAACAGAGAGACACATGCAGATGCTTATGGAAGCAGCCAAAACAGGGATAGGCAGGGTGCAATGGCGTCAAATACTTCCTGCATGCCTGCCTGTCTGCCTGCCTTTGCCGCTACTCTCTGGGTAATTTCCTTCCTCCATGTAATTGGAAGGATGACGGGCCCTGCCGCGGTTGAAGCCTTGAGACTTCCTTGTGGTCAGACCAACCGGCGCCCGATGGCACGGTATGGGCTTCCTCAATTAATATGAACTTGCCACCCCTTGCGTTTGTATATGGGCTGAATGAACCAGGTGCAGTCCTTTTCAGCGGGGAGAAGAAATTGTTTCACGTTCGGCTGATCGTTGCCATTCGTTCGTCATAGTCCATCATGTCGTGGTGTCGTACGTGCGTCGTCAGGCTTGCAATGCTTTTGGATCGAGACCAGCAGAGGTCAGAACATTTTTTTTTCGTCTTATACATTCCGGCGTTGACTGCGATGACCCAACGGAAATGAACAAAACAATTTTTTCGTACATTGTCAATTGTTTTCAAACCCAGGGTTGCGCGAAATGTTATGAAGGATGAATGTACAAACCACCACCACCACCAACCACCGATCGCGTCAAAGGCGGAACTACCGCGACTATGCCTTGACAAGGGAGTGTCAACCGAAGGGCGGCCACGATATGTCCTCGTTACAGTTCCCGTGTGTGCCATACCGCCAGCTCCACCATCAGTGGTTACTGCCCTACGCACGCGATCGTTATCGCATTGCAACAATGGACATGCTGCCGGATTTGGTTCCGCTGCGGGCAGTGCGCTGCGTGCCTGCACGTCCAGTCTGACACGCGAGAGGGAGCGGAAGTCCCGGTTCGTCCGGATCTCGCCCTTTGTTCCCCCCGTGTCATGCGGATGTAGACAAAAAGGGAGTACGTTTGGCCGTTTGCCGTTTGCGTGGACAACACGCACTTGCTGTTAGCACAGCGGCACCCAGACTTCTAGTGCCGCGCGGTTCCTTTTGTGTGGCTGCGGCTCCGTTGGGTGAGAAGTCGTGGAGTACATGCGTCTTTTTCTGCTTGTTTTCTTTTTCTTCAAATGCTGTAGGTCGTGTGCTGCACGCACGGGGGGTGAAGCCTTGCACCTACGTACCGCCGCGTCCGCATGGCATCGCCCAGTCGGCCCGTTGAACGTGCTTGAATGGTGAGTCTAGACCACCGTCGGAGAATGGGGCTGCTGACATTCGCCAACCATTAGTTAGGCTGGGCGCGAGAACGAGAGTCATACGCACGGCCGGCGACGAGTCTTCGACTGTGCTCTCTTTCCCCCTCTAGCATAGGACAGGACTCCTGAGGAACGATGAACTTCCAGTTCCCTCAAAAATATTTGCCGGGTAGTTGTCGGATCATCATGGTAGTGGGAGACTGTAGGACGTAATGACGGCGCCTCGGCCATGTTTCATCCCCTTCCTTACCCACGAGCGCTCAGGGGAGGCGAAGTGCTCTTGGGCGAACATCGTGAGTTGCAGATCTGAGAAGCAAAATGAGGGGTTGAAGATAACCAGAACTATTGACAATTCTAGCATTCAGACGCGCCTTGTTCCCCCTGCACCCTAGGACCGAACGAGACTACCGTTTCCCTGGAGCGATTGTTTGCGACGTTGTCATGGATGTGGCACAACGGAGACTGGTGGACGATCTGGTCGTACGTAGGGAACGCGAGACCCCATCACCCCCGTCTCCACCCCCAGGTCCGGGCCTACGTGGTTCCGATTCGGATGCCAGAGTTGCCAAGTCGTCCTTGCGCTTCTCCATTATGTATCATTGTGATCAACCTCGCTAGATGAGGGAGTTATTTAATAATGGGGCGGCGTTAGGGTAATAATTAGTAGGACATCGATAACGAAATCACTTATCTAACTTTGCTTCTTTTGCTTCTGCTTCTTCGCAAACTTCAGTCCCCTCCTGCCGGGACACACAAAGGAGTCGAAAGGAGAAACAAGAGAGTAATTATAAGTCAAGTTTTACATACTGAGACGAAAGACCCGCTCGATTAGTCATTTTCAGTAAAACAGGGCTCGCGACGCCCAGCATCATTTTTTGCCACTTAGTGGAGTAGGTGCGCCCCGATCGTACGACCACCGTATGGAGATCGGTAAAAAAAGGTATAGAACTTACCGTTAGTAGTACCAACCCCCTGCCGAGCGGTTCTTCCGATTTCTTTTCAATGGCGGGCCTTCGTCACTTTCTGATGGATCATGGGAGCGGTTCCTCATCGCTAACGTCATGGCGCGAGGGCGACCATCGATCAGCGGACTATAAGCGTTCTGCTCTTGTAATGTTCTGGGGTTGGGTACTGCTTTGCTTGAACGGTCTGCGCCGCCAACGTGACCTCAAAGAACAGGGGGAATATTGAGGAGGGGGATCAGAAGCTTGGCCGCGTTGGGGAAGCTTGATTTGTAATGCTTAGGACCGAGACTCAAAAGATCGTGACGGTTACTAGGCTCAGGTGACCTCGGGTTTAGTGCGCAGAGCCGTCTTTTCAATCGTTACGCGGGAGATGGGCTCTGCAACCGTCGGAGTTACGGAAAACAACGAAGGAGGAACCAACCGCAAGGCATCCGAGTCACTGACACTGTCGCACTGCGGCCTTGTGCATGAATCAAATAACGACATAATTTGTTCGACTCACCTATGCATAAGGGGCGAGTCGCTATGCGCGAGGTGCAGGAAGTACTAATACGTTTGCGCGTAGCGGGTGCGAGTACGGAGTCAGGTAACCTAAGACAACAATTAATGTCCGCACCTTCCAGATGGGCATGATAGAATTTGTGAATGCCAAAATCGTAATACTGCCAGTGCATGACTCGATCCAATAACTAATTAATCCTCGAATATCTCCAGACGTTCGGTGGTCGGAAGATCCCGAGGCACCAAAACATAGTAATTTTGGCGTGGACAGAGCGGGCCGTACTAATACCTTGTGCGCGAACAACTTGTCAGTACTTGTCACTGTGGCTACTCCCAACCTTCCATTGACCCACCGCTACAAAGGACGTACACACACTACAGTACTTTGAACTTGAACTTGTCTCAAAACCAACGACGACACGTTGCGAAGATCACTTACTGTAACAACCACAATAACAACGATGTCGCTTACGATCAAATCCACCGTTCGATTGACGTCAGGTAATACTCACGAATCATTGCCCTGGCCTGGACTGTAATTCGGGTGGCGTGATACCTCTTTTTTCTTTTCTTATTGGCCACCCTTGAACCTACTGACCGCACAACTTACACCTAATATCATGATCGATCTGATCGAATTTGACTGGCAGGACATGCGATGCCCCTCCTCGGGTTTGGGGTGTATCAGAATTATGACTCAGACACGCGCTTGTCCGTGTTAACAGCGTTCGAGGCTGGGTATAGGTACGTCCCCTTCTTTAGGGATAGAATCGTTTCGTTTACTACTTTGCATCGCGTTTCACTGGTGTGGTTTTGCGCGACGTTGCTTGTGGCCCTCGCTCATTACAACATCCACATCGGATCTCCCTTTGCTTACTTATTTTTTTTCGGAAGGCACGTCGATTCGGCACAGTTGTACAGGAATGAAGCTGCGGTCGGCCAAGCTGTCAGGGAGAGCGGGCTCGAGCGGGGAGAGGTGTTCATCAGTGCGTTTCCATCTCCGTTTCCCGCTGCGATTTCATTACCGTTGCCGTTGGCCTACTTGACCGTGTGATCATTATCATGCCCTGTTCCGATTCGCTCATTGTTCGTTATCGTGATGCGGTGTACACTGCCCTGAAGCCACGAAATGTGTTAGCGAGACGCACGGTTATGAGAGCACCCTCAAGGGCGTCGATGAATCACTTGAGAGGTTCGGATTCGGTGAGCGAGGCGAATCGGTCTTGATCGTTTGTTTTTTCAATCGCGAGCTCACTTGTATTCTTTCCTCTCTTCGTCATATATCGCGACCCTGTTGGCGATCGGAAAAGATTACATCGACTTGTTTTTGATCCATGATCCATACTCGGGTACGGAACGACGTTTGGCAACCTACCGCGCCTTGCTGGACGCACAGAAGGCGGGCAAGATCAGGACCGTCGGGGTGTCAAACTAGTTCGGTCTTTCTTTCCCATGCGTGTCTATTGATTTCATACTGGGAACATAGCGGGGTCAAGCATCTCGACGAGATCAAGGACGCGGGACTGCAGATTCCCGCTGTGAACCAGATCGAGGTACATCCTGTTCTTATCTTCTTCAAAGTGCTGTGTATTACAGGGAGATGACCTTGACTCCGTTACGCAGCTTCACCCCCTGTGCCAACAGCGGCTTATCGTGGACTACTGTCGCACGCACGGGATCGTCGTGCAAGCGTACTGCCCTATTCTGCGCGGCCAGATGGACAATCCGGTGATTCAGCTGACGGCGAAGAAGGTTTGGATCAATCACCGTCGAAGCAGCATATCACATGACCTTTTTCGATCTACATAGTACGGACGGGATCCCGCTCAGATACTTATCAGGTGGTCCTTGCAGAAAGGGTGTGTCTCACGTCTCTTTCATCATCGGCTCAATGTCGCATTCAACTTTGTTCTACAAAGGTTCGTTCCTCTCCCTAAATCGGCTACTCCGAACAGGATCAGGTCGAACACAGAATTATACGACTTTGTGCTCAATTCGGAGGACGTGGCGCTTCTGGATAGCCTTGATGCTGGGAAAGCTGGAGCTATTGATTGGTACCCGGTTGATGCGCCTTGACAAAATGGAACGGTGAAACGGACTCGGTCGGGGAAGTCGGGGCGCGGGTCAGCGAATTCCAGGAAATTATGAATACATAGAGTCTGACGATGGGATTCATCATGCAATAGCATGTATGTACTATATTCGATGACTCGGATCTGATACTATGTCGCTTGCTGGTCATCCATAGCCAAGGAGGCTCGTTGATGCCGAATTTTACAAGGACCCACCGGGCAATCGAGAGGATTACCGCATCTTGGTAGATATCTGTGGTCCCATTCCCTTAAAAGATATTCGAAGTTTTTCGTCGCATATCTAAACTCGCTGGAACTTTGGAGAAAGATGTCGAGATGGCTTCCGAATCTACGGCACATCAAACCGAGTGCCAATACTTCCTTGCCCAAAATTGCTTATTCGCTCGGTCTCCCTTCTGTTCATGATCCCGAAAACCAGAATGAGGGCGCTCATGGAAGAGGAAATGGAGTTGTACCTGATCTACGAAGTCCGCAAGACTGTGAATATGAAGCGAATCCAAGTCTGCCCGTCTCTGTGACGCCGTTTCGACTCGCAGAGAGACCCGGTGTAGATGCACTGTCACCGTATGTCGTGTGAATATAAGGAGTGGTCAGGTAAGTGACTACTGTCATTTAAATAGTCCTCGTCGTGGTTGTATCCTGCACCTCTATTGTCGTTATAATTGCCACCGGGACCTGACGGTTATCATGTTGTTCCTTCTGGATACTCTTGTATTCTGTGGAGTGGTCCCATTCTTCGGCGGTTGGGCTTCGAGAGGAGTTTCGTGCGGGTGGGGCGCCGTCCAGTTGAGTGGATGTGCAGGGAATGGCGAACAGACTCACTGGCAGCAGAAACGATTTCTCGAATGTTGTCACGTGCGGTCGACTGGAATGCATAATTCAAGCTCAAGCATAAAAGCCCGTTTTAAAACTGTCACAACGTTGCGGCCTCCTCATTCCTGCTACTTACAATGACAGATTTAGGATCTAAATAACTCAATTGAGCTCCGCACCGCGCGCAGCGTACACCTTGAATTTTTCTTCGACCTCCCAGGCGCCGGACCAGTACTCCACCGCGCAACGGAGACGCGAAGCTTCGCCCCGGGCGCGCTCGTCGGCGATCTTGCGTTCGAGACCGCGGAAGCGGCGGCATAAAACGACGTCTTGGCTGACGGGGTTCATTAAGGTGACGGGAGAATGAGAGTTAGGGTCAAGGGTAGGTGGGGACACGAGGCAGGACGGGAAGGAAAAGTGAGCCACGGGCACCCGCAGGAGATATAGGAAAGGAGGACGCGCAACGCAACGTAACGCACCTCCTGAGACGCAAGACGGCGCAGAAGTCGTTGCTTCCATCGCCGATGTAAATAACACGATCAAATGCATCTGACTCGGACATGGATTGCCGTTGAGCGTCGATGTAGCGCGTGAGCTCCTGTCCTGCGGGACCGACAGCACAAAAAAAATAAGCAAGGGGAAAAGAAAGTCTGAGAACGAATCGAACGCGGGAGAGAAGCGCACCCTTGCACATGTTGTCTTCGCACCCGACGGTACAACCGTGCTGCGTGCCTGAGGGGTCAACGCGCCTACGGAGGACGAGTCGGTGTGGGTTAGCAGGGTCGGAGAAGTCGGCTGGGTTGGTGACGAGGTTGTCTATGCAACCTCGGAGGCCCTGGTGCTGTGATTCGGCATAAAAAGGAGAGGAGGGAAATAAGAAAATCGTGAGCGGGCGCGCTGGCTATCCTGTTGCGAGTGCGGAGACGTACCTGGAGAATGGTGTTGATGAAAAAGGTATTGGCGTTGGAGAGGATGAAGAGAGTGGTTTCGATGCTGGCGGGGTTCTTGAGGAGCTGGATGCCGCGTTTCATGGCGGGGTGCTGCCAGAGCGAGGCGGTTTGAGGAGGGGAGTGGACATGGTGGACATAACGTCCGTGCATTGATCGGTGCAGAACAGACTCACGAAGGGGACCTGGCGTATTGCGCTCTCGATGTCTTGCCTCTGAACTCCACGATCTTCCCGAGACAACTCGTTCAGACACTCAGCGCTTCGAGATCGGAGAAAACGGAGAGGAAGGACGTCAATCACGGTGATCTCGACCAGCAAGGCAAAACGACGGAGTGGTTGGATCTCACACGAGGTCTGTCCATTGTATGGTGCTTCCGGGCTCTCTGGGGCGATCTCTCATTTTTCTGCGGATGTCGAGCGCGAGGATCTCGAAGAGCCACCGATCCGTGTCCTGGTCTACCATGGACCTGGTGACGATCAGTGACATTTTTTATTCTGGATGTGAAGACAGAAACTAACCAGTCAAAGTCGAACACTACCAACTGTTTATTGATCGAAGCCATCGACGGTGATCGAGATCGAGATGGTGGTCAAGTACTTAGCATCACGTGATGGTAAACAATATCTTCTTTTGTTCTCTCCAAGAACATGAACCGTTGTATTCACACCACGTCGTCCGTGTTATGGGCGGGAGGTAGAAGAGTAGCGAGAAAGAGCAGCTCGAAAGTCGGTGAGCTTTCTTGTTTGCTCCTTGAAGTCGACAATTTCTCAAATGTTTTAGCTCCTTCGTCGAAAAACCGTCTGGCGCAGTCATTGCAGCCCACAGGCAGAGCCAAGAAGCTCGGTTCGCTGCACGTCGCACCGTCGTCGCGTCCGTCCTTCCAGCGAGACATTGTTCCTCACAGCGGCAAAAAACCAAAGCAAGCGGAATCGCGACGTTCGAGTCCTTTACTGCAGGAACAATTCGACCTCTCTACTCCGTCCCTCGCAAAAGGTCTTCCGGACGATTTCGCGTCACCCCCACTGCTTCCCGGTCTGTTACAGAGCATCAGGGAAACATTGGGTCAAGACGCCAAGCCGACTGCGATCCAGGCGCTCTCGTTGAAGCATTTGATCGAGTCGAACGGAGAGTCGAAACGGAAGGAATATCTCCTCGCGAGTGAGACGGGGTCTGGAAAGTCGGTCGCCTACCTCTTGCCGCTCCTTCAGGATCTGAAGCAAACCGAACTGGAGCGCTCTGCCCGTCCTCCATGCGATAAATCGTCGTCACCGCGGTCGCTGAACCCGCGGGCGTTGATATTGGCGCCAACGCACGAACTGTCGCGGCAGTTGGCAGGATTCGCCAAGAGGCTCTCGCACGTCATCAAACTTCGCGTGTTGTGTACATCTCGATCGAACACGCTGAGCGCCGCCAAGAACAATGCGACCGCATCGAAGATGAAGACAACAATGGATGTCGTATTCGACAATGGCGACGTGATGTCAGGAAGCGGAGGTCGTTCATCTCATGAAGTCGACGTCCTTATCGGAACTCCTATGAAGCTGTTGGAGTTAGAGAAAGGCAGGGGCTGGAATTGGGAACAAAGAGCTCATGAAAAGGCGCAAAAGGCTGGGTCGAAGGACCCTACTGCGTTCCCCACCCGGAAGTTCTGGGTAGACGAACCCGAAATGGGCCTGGAAAACGTGGAGTGGGTCATCATCGATGAAGCAGACGTTCTATTTGGTATGTTCGATCCTCTTAATCACACACATCCTACTAATAATGGTTGAAGATCCCGACTTTGAGGCATCGACTCGCCAGTTATTGGCCGATATCGCTGCGGCAAAGGGTCAGCCTGTACCCCTCTTGCCCTTTTCTCCCGTCTCGATCAATAACACGCGGCCGACATCCGATTCCCCGCAACCGATTTCATATCCCTTCCATCTCTTATTGACCAGCGCGACTATTCCAAATTCCCTGAGTAATTACCTGTCTGCCCACCACCCCGCGCTTGTCCGCCTCGCGTCCCCGAAACTGCACCACCTGCCCAGCACATTACGCACCGAGCACGCCAAATGGACAGGCGGGAACAAGGACGCAGACATCGAACGCCGCATCCGGCGCGTGTGGGCCGAGGATGCGCTCGCGCACGCCAAGAGCGCTGCCGGCGGAGCGGTAAAGCTGTCCAAGATCGTCGTGTTTTGCAACAAGAGGAGCAAGGTGGAGCAGCTGACGACGTTCCTCGGTGAGCGTGGTGTCGCGTGCG
>JBBPOK010000385.1:0-29172 GCA_038091415.1 Leccinum variicolor
CTCGCAAGGCCTTGCAAGATGGGAGTGCTTCCCCGTGAGGCCTAGCAAGGCCGGTTGCCTGGCGAGACCTTGCAAGGCCTTGTTTGGCCTTGCGAGGTCTTGGACTTTTTGCTGATGGCAGCTCAGGCAACCCTCCGCGAACGACCAATTCGTGACCGTCATGCAGGCAAGCCGTTCGTCGATTTATTCTCCACGTTCGTTGACCTTAGACTCTCCACGCGCACAAAGGAGATGACGTCTGGAGAACAATCTACGTTCAAGTTCACTTTTTAGCTATTATGGGAATCGTCACGGTATAGTCTGAAAGCGGTAGACCTTTTCGGCACGATATGTTCTTTCTCGCCGACGTTGCTACAAAAAGCTGCCATTGACATCGAACCCCGCACACGGACTGCATTACCATGATCTGGTGACAAGCAGGAGGTGAGCAGTTCTCTGCTAGCGCTGGGGGCACTTGGTTCAATGATATTGATCCACTGGCAGGGCATCGACGAAAGTCCACATATGGTTGACGCTAAAGGACCTGCTTGTGCTGCCTTCCAGGCACAAACTCCAGTGGTCGTTTGATCGTGGCAACCTCGACGAATTACTGCGAACTCTGAGAGACAGACAGACGCGAGGGGAGCACACCGTTGCCGGTGCCTTTTAAGAAGGTAGCGGGCGAAGTCACAAACCGAACATTTTGCATTTGTCTAATTGCCATCCTCGCGTTTCTTCAAGTCCTGAAATACATATTTCAGGTGTATCTAGTCTATGTTTTCTCTTTCATCGGACTTGGACTATTCGTCCTGAGAATGTCTACAATGCGATAATCTCTACGTGCGAGTTTGGTGATCAACATGAGTTCTGATTTGTTGGAGGGAGGGACTGAGGCAGATAGAGTACTGGAGCAGAGACCAATAGATGATAGCTGGAGTCATGCGAAAGGAGAACGGAGTTATGACATTGCCTCTTGCAAAGTCGAACTTATGCAACAGTCCATATCATCCAAAGGTTTTCATGGCAAACAATGCAATTCTGTACGGTTGATGAAACAGCTTAAGTACTAACCATGCTCTCAGTCTCATTCTGGTAGAACAAAACCAGGCCTGGGATATGGCTCCAAAGAGAAACCAAAATCTGGCAAACCAGGACGAATGAGAATCAACTGTGTACCATCTGGAATAACAAATCGTTGATTCCCTGATGATAGGTTTTCACGACGAAGTCCAAACATGACCTCCCAGCATGGTACTTCATCACCAGGTCGAACTTGCCAGAACCCATTTCCGTCAAAAGGGGCTTTGATGATAGTCCAGTTCATAGGGAGGTTCACGGAAAGATTGTTTGATCTATCATATAGATCAAGGCAGTATTGGTACCTTTTTCCCATGCCTCCATCCCAACGACGGATGGCAAGATTGTCAGTGTATGGAATGGGATAGTATCGGATGGAGGAATCATCGGGTGGAGGCTTGGCCTAGATCTGGGTTAAATGGAATTGAGCACTCAGAAAAGATAAAAACATACCGCTAACATAGGATACTTCTCTTGCTTCCATTTGTCGACAATGAAATTCGCATACTTGCAGTGGTTTGCCCATATTTCATCGAACTGGCTTCTATCTTTGCTTCCAATCATCGTGCTGATCAACTTCTCCTCTGAAGAAAGTTGATACTGGGGACAAAGGCTATGCATATATTCCTCCACAGGGCATGTATAACGCCTGTTGGTACTGCCAGTGGAGCCTTGCATTCTTCAACTATAGAATGTATAATGAGGAGAGAGCAATAAAAAAAGCCAACCCTTGCTCACCAAATCAAGATGCAAGGATGAAAAGTAAAGTGGTAGAACGAGGAGGAGATGGTCTCCTATGTGACACACTATGTATCAGCAGATTAGCACGTTACGTCACACTGCTTACGACTTATCATTAGTCTCCCTTAGTAGGCAGGAAGACAGTCGTTCCTTCTTTTCTTACCATCGACTTATCGGAGCACAAGTCTGATGTTTGGATTGTCTGACATGGTGGTACTGGCTACGGCCTGAGAGAGTCATTGCGACCTACTTTGGTGGATGACAAGGAACCTGAATCTGTTCTGATGCGGGTTGGTCGCCGAGACACATTGAGGATAAGTTTTTGGCTGAAATTTATAGATGTCAACTGTTCAAGTCTGACGAAAGAGAAAAGGTAGCCTAGATGATACACATATATCAGAGACTCAAGGATGGTAGCTAGACGAATACAAAATGCTTGGTTCACGATGTCGCCCCTTGTGCGTCCATCCGTCCATCTTGCCGTCCGTCGACGAACATCTTGCTCAAGGGCACCCGCACCGACGACGGCGTGCCCCGCTGCCTCCGCGTCTGTCCGTCTTTCAGAGTTCGTAGCGCTTCGTCGAAGTCGCCACGACCAAACGACCGCTGGCGTTCGTGCCTCGAGGGCGGCGCAAGTAGGTCCTTTGGCGTCGACCCTGGACTTTTGACGGCCTGGATCGAATAGCACTGAATCAAGTGCCCTCCGTGCAACCAGAGAACCGCTCACCTTCTGCTTATCACCCGATCGTGGTAGTGCAGTCCGTGTGAGTGGTTCAATATCGATGGCAGCCTTCTGTAGCGACGCCGAGAAAGAACATATCATGCCGAAAAAATCTTCCGTTTTCAGACTATCCGGCGAATCGTACGATTCCCCGTAATAGCCAAACAGAGAACGTAGATCGTTCTCCACAGAGGCCGTCACCTCCCTGAGTGCCTCAACGGAACCCGAGACCTGCACGATGAAACGCTGCGCGCGCAGAGAGGCGACGATCAGCGAACGTGGGGTGGAGGAGAAATCGACGAATGACTTGCCTGCATGACGGCCACGAATTGGTCGTTCGTGGAGGGTTGCCTGAGCTGCTTCATCAATTGTATCTCGGCTTCTACTTTGGCACGAGATGCGATCGCAGACTGGACGGCTTGCGAAACGATTTGGAAAGAAACTTATAGAGGCGTTAGCCCGATCGTCTTGCGTGCAGAGAAATAGAGAAATAGAGACTCACTGCGTGCGGCGGGCTCCAAGCTAGGCAGCTCCTCGATGAACAACGTAGACTTGGGCTCCGTGCGAAGCAAGACCAGAGCCACGTAATGCAGCAAGGTAGGACAGTCCGCAGTCGCTTTCGCAGTCTTTGTCTCCTTCATCTACATTCGTTTCGTTGAGTAAAATTTTATCAAATCACAATAGCCGGTGTTACCTTGAGCAGCGCTTCTAACCGGAAACCACGGGCACCACCACGGAACGAAGAACTATTCAACTTATTTCCTACGGCCAAAACAGCCTGACCCATCGTCAGTTTTTTTCATCAACAAGCATCTTGCACGCATCACCTGTAGCGTTTTCTTGAACAGTTCGGAAGTTCGAAGTTCCCGACAAGCGTCTCGCACGGTCTTGAGGTCAGGGCGAATCTCCTCCACGTCCAGCTCGAATCTCTGGCGGAAAATCATGCACTCAATCCGTTGCGGAAGCCTGGGAATAGTCATCATCTGAAAGGAAGACGAACTTCAGTACTACTATCTCAGACGAAAAACGGTAGCTATAGATAGACCTCATGGATGAACTGGTCAGCCTTCGCAAGCTTTGTGACATCGCCAAAATCCTTTATTCGAGTTATCTGGGGAACAAGCATCAGACGAATGTATTGTAGAAACGTAAGAAAGGGTCCACAGACTTCTTCGGTGGTCGGCAACTGCTTACTGATTGCCTTCAGATCATCTATCGACAGCGTCAAATCGTCGAGGTCAAGAAGGGCTTGTCGAACGGCGGAATAGCTGATCTTGAATCGAGACAGCATAATAGCTGTCGCCCGACGAACAGAAAGGAGATCAGCACGATACCCAACATCGATCAAAGCATTCAACTTCACCCATATTATTAGCCCGCGTAGTCTCCAAAAGCGTGGTGACGTGCTGCTTCCCAGTGGAACTGGTTATCCGCGACGGTGTTTGAGGCGTAGCATCGATCGTGAACGTCGCCTCCAGATCGTCCATCATAAATTCCGGGACGAGCAACGGTTCCGACCACACGGTTGAGCCAATGGAACTGTTGTCTAGCTTGTTCCAGAAGAAGGGCTTCAATCGCGGACCCGATTGTTTTGGTCTGCTTCTGTTATGCATTGCGGGAGGCACCATGCCACCAGGAAGAGGCGGCGGGGGCGGGGGTGGGGGTGGGGGAAGAGGTACATCATCCGCAGCAATTGGCGGTGGGGGCGGGGGCGGCGGGGGCGGGGGCGGAGGAGGAGCATCGCTTCCAGGCATAGGCGGAGGTAATGACAATGTATTTGATGATGACGACGGATCTTGGGGTGCCACCAGCGGGGGTTTACTAAGAGGAGCAGGCGGGGGCGGAGGAGGTGGGGGCGGAGGTGGGGGCGGAGACGACACATCTTCAAAAGCATCCACGCTCTCCGTGAGTGATTCAACCAAGCCCTTATTGGCCTTGGACACTGTGACCTTTCGACGATCCACCGGTGGTGGAGGCGGTGGTGGATTATTGGTTTTAAACTCTTGCTCTTTGGATCGTACAGCCAAGGCCCGCTGGAGTGCTTGAACCTCAGCCCTGAGCGAGACTACCGCCTCCTCTCTCTCGGATAGCTTGTCGAGTGTTCGACCGACAATCGTCCGAACGTCCATCTCGCTCGTCTTTTCGTCTCCCTCACTTTGAAGACGAGCGTACACAGACTCGAGCGCGCCCTTGACGTGCGCCATCTCCTTGTCTTTGTTCGACAGCGCATTGCCCATCTCAGCAATCTGATTGTATTCGAAAACGCATGAGATCGAGATCGACGAAAATGGTCTTGCTTTCGCTCACCTTTTCCTTGAGCGTCACTATCTCCTCGCTGAGCGAATTCAGTTTCGCCTTGTCGCGCTCCTTCCTGGCTCGGTCATCCTAGAGATTCGAATATGATCACCACTATTCCTTTCCTCGGCCAAATAAATTCAATACCCACCAGTTCATGCGCATCGCCCAAGAGCTGGATTTTCAGACGATCTATCTCGCCTGAGAGGCGCGTAACTTCCTTCTCCTTCTGCATCAGTCTTTGCATCACCCCAGCGATCACCTAGAAAAAACACCGAGGGATTCATTCGGACCAACAAAAAAGAAAAGGTAAAAAACCCCAACATACCCCGTTCCCGGCCTTGGGTCCCGGGCTGGCTTTCGACTTGGACGACGATCCGGGTGACGGTGTAGGTATAGACGCAACAGGAGGCGATGATTCGTTTCCGACATATACAGCAGAGCCTTCCTTACGATGACGATGACTACTACCAGTCTTCAACGCTGCATTCTGTTCGTAAACAGTGAAAAGCATGGTGAGGTGATCGCTCGGGAGAGGACAAAAAAGAAATTAGATGCGAACCTCTCGCGCAAGGTCCTCCACTCGACGGCCCAACCCCTGGATCTCCTCTTCGAATGCCTCCGTATGCCCGATGGGAAGCTTTCGTCCGGAGAGCCGTTGCACAGACGTGACGAGACTCTGAAGAAAACTCGTCCATGCTTGCTCGCTGGACACTCTACATTAGTTCCACAACGACAGCGCCGAACTGGAAAACGTACGAGTCCTCTATCGTAGCGATTCCCCCAACGAACTCATCCAGGACAGAAATAACGCCACTCTTGTACGACCTGGAAAACCAACACCATCAAAGCCAAAGTCCGTATGAGAAACGTAAAGGGATACCGACGGGTCTAAAGCACCCTGGAAAACGAGGTTGAGTTTGCAAAGGATGCTCTCCATCGTCCCTCCAGCTTCGAGCAACTGAGCAACCTGCATGATCTCGTCGAACAAGACACTCGGTTCTGAGGACTGCCTACGACTATCTCGCACCGCTCGCCGTGCACGTTCGCGAAAATCTTCCTCGTCTTCATACTTCTCTTCCGTATACATATCCAGCTGCTTGAGCAACGAATCTGGAGGTTTTATGTATCGCAAGGTCTAGATGGGAGATCAACACTACATTAAAGACATCAAGAACTGTACCGCAACATACCGCAACCACTTCATTCAACCCTCGTCGACTGAACTCGTCCCGAAGTACGATTCGTTCTTCCAGCGCGTGCGGACAATTCGTCAACGCGTTGATGAGTGCCATGAACGCTGTCCTGGCTTCCCATATGCCCTCTTCTTCCACAGGAAACGTCACCTCTGGTGCAGTTATCGCGTCCACGGAATCTGGTATCTTGAGCGCCGCCACCAGCGACTGAAACCGGAAAAGCTCATTGTGTGCGATCCGGTACTCGGACAGGGCGGCCAACACGGCACGGTGGCCCTCGTCGAGCGAGACCATGCATATCGCGGCGAGGAGTTCCGCAGCAAGAGTCCTTATCTTGAGTGAGGTCCCATGAAGCGAGTATGCGATGTGCGTGACGATCGTCGGGGACAAAAGTACAGCGTCAAACCCGGGCTATCGAGAAGAGAAGGTCATTGGGTTATATCAGCAACGAAATCCGAGTCTATTTCAAGCGACGCACCTCGGTGTTTAACAAGACCCTCAAAGATCTAATTACCTCCAGAAGAACACTGTTCTCGCTGTCAGAAAGAGCCTTTCTCTTTCCGCCCTTTCCGACCAACGAGGAAAACAACCCGCTGACGGCAATGATGCCTTCTTCAGCTATGAACGTCTCAATCCAGGGTAGCTTTGCAGTTGACAAATGCACCCGCAACGCGATGAGGTGTTTGGCGAGCATGGAATCCGCGTTTCGTGACTTGCGTATGCCGTCCACATACGCACGAGCCGACGCAGAGTGTTCATTGTCTGGGGTCGTCTCGCCCCCCAGAACCGCCCACCAAGTGCTAAACATACTCCCGGTAGCCTGCGGCTGGATCTGTTGTGCGTCGTCTTCCGTTATTTCATAAGAGAGAGAAGATCTAGAGACCGTCGCGAAGTCGCCGCTAGAACGAATCTTTGGATTGACCATCGGGGCCGGAGGGGAAGTTGTCGAGCCCCACGTCGGAAACGCAGTCATCCGTTTGAAAAAGCCTGAATCACCGCTGAATTGAGGAACGATGCGAGGGAGGAGCGGACTCCCGCTCGACGGACCATAAGTCGAAGAAGCTGCCGCAGGTGCTGTAGTCTTGTCAAACTGGCCCCGCACTTGGTCGATGAGCTGTTGTTTCTTCTCCGATGACATGGCATGCATATTCGCCCTCGCATCTCGCCTGACGCCTAGAATGTCCTGATCACAACACCGTTAGTTCGAAGGGTTCTTGGCTTGCCTCGGAAACAGAAAGGGTCACCACTTACCATACAACGTTCAAACTCCTCTGAATCGAACTCACCCGAGCCGGCACTCTCCCCCGTAGACACTCTCCCTCCGGTGTTCTGTCGAATCAGCAACGGCTCGCTGACGCTCTTCCGATTCCCGGTAGAGGTTGCGACTGCCAGCGAAGTCGACGCAATCGCAGGCGCAGGTACGGGTGCGGGTGCAGACTGAGACCACCCAGCCAACAAGCTCGTGAGACGATGTTGAGCGACCGATCCCCGCCACTCGGGAGACCCCGACCCCGCTGCAGTGGGCGCGGTCTGGGAAGTCGCACGAGTTCCGCTGGTCGACTTGCTCTGCTTCGCGGTCCCTTCCCCTTCCCCCTTCTCCTCTGCTGAGTTATTGTCTGTAGTCTCCATGCACGATGAGCTAACGTCAGTAGTTGCGGACGAGCGCGACTGGATGGAAGAGGGGCGGGGCGGCTTGCGACGGGAGTCACGGAACCATGTGTCTGGTATGCAGAACTGTATGGAGGGCGGACGTTCGGACGACGACGAGAGAATGTCGGTCATACGCGCGGACCCAGGCAGTCGTGCAGCTTCTTATGATAATGCTTAGTTTAGGCGGAGGCGCTGACGCACGGGCAGGGCGCACCTTGGTTCGCAGAGCCTAGCATCTCGAGCACGTACTCGATCTGTCCGCCCCCACGCGAACGTGGAAGCACCTTGAGCAACCCCAACTCCCTCACGACTCCATCAATGATGTCCTCGACGGTGCTCTCTTTCCCAAAAAACACTTTCCACTTGAATCCATCGTCGATCTCTGGTATGCGCAAAAAAATGAGGGGGAGTGAGTGCAGGGGATGTCGAGCGACGAGCCGCAGTACTGCGGGGCCAGCATGCAATGACTGGGGTGTTGGGAAGGGGGAGGACGAAGACTCGGCCACGAGTGACGTCGGCGGTAAGATCCCTGTAGTAGGTTACGATTACGGCAATATTGCAATGCTTCACCAATTCGGACGCACCATCACTGAGAGCGACCAGCTCCGTCTGGTCCCACAAACGACCTGGTGTTTCCTTGTGCACGCGTTGGAGTGCCCATGCGGAGGGTGCTACTGTGTCGAGTACGGTATGCTTGACTTTGTCCACTTGTGTTAGGGTTCCTATGAGGTCCTGCGCCGTGGTATCCGCTGTGATAGTAGGGTATTGAAGGCTGCCGTCCAGCAACAGCACAGGAAGGATCTGAGGACCAACATCGCTTGTTGTCATATCTCGGTGGTGGTATCTGATAACCGCGGGAACGTCTACATATTACAGAGTTACACACTTATAAGAAGCAATTAAACAAGATACAGCTAAGACAACCAAGTTGGACATCATATCATGGATGGGAGGACTCTCCCCCTTCCGTATCCACCGAAGGATGAACCATATAATACACGCGATCATTCTCGCCCGCCTGTCCCGTAGAAGAAGACGGCTGCAATGTTCCATCGCTCGCCGACTCGGGTAACGATTCTTGCACATCCCCACGAACTTCTAAAAGGAACCTGTCCTACAGTGATGTAATTCGTTTCAGCCATATGGAATGAAAATGCCCGAATTAAGCCGCCATACCTTCACCAGCTTCCTCAAAAGCTTCGTGATCAGCTCCTTTTCGTACTCCAGCTCTTCGACGTCCTGGATCTCCGACTCCCTCAGCTCAAGATACCAGTCGATGAGCTCGTCTCTGTCAACCCCTTGTCCAGTCTCCCGTTCCACGGCAGATATGTGCAACACTACGAGGCTCTGCAGCGTCATGTACTTGTCGTGAGTGATCACCATTCGTCGCCTCGGCTGAGCGGAGGCAGGGGCAAGAGTTTCAGGAAGCGCGCTCCCGGCTCGCGACGTCGAGGACGGTCCGGCACCGCTGCTGGTCGCCACGCGGTTCAATCCTAGAGAGCTCTCCTCGGTCGTGTCCATCCCCTCGATATCAGCCGATGACATCTCCACGTCCTGGCTTTCTTCAAGCCCACCTGAAGCCTGCGCGGTGTTCCCATTGGCAGCATCCTCAGCCTCGGCCTCTTCCTCATCAAAGTCGACGTCGTCTTGCTCGACGTGAATGATCGATTGCCGCAAAAGCGTGTATGCTTCGCGCACGAATGCCGGCGTTATCTCAGACGTACAGTTTGCCCGAGCGATGGCTTCACTGAGACGAATCATACTTTCGAGCTGTCGGACAGTGATCCGATACGAGTTTCGACCGACGCCGGAGGCGTCATCTTGCCTCAAGATTCTGTACTTTTCGACTAGTATATCCGCTGCTTCTGGTGTAAGCTACGGAAAGTCAGTAAAGGAAAAACTGGCAGAGTCGACGAGTTCCTCCTTCACCTTGGGATTGAAAGTTCGTGCGTAGCGGATATAACGTTGCAAAGCCTCTGTGCTAAATTCCGGATTGATGGCCTCGTCTTGGAAACGATGGACGTTCACGATATGCTTGGCAATATTCAGATCCGTCTTCTCATCGCACTCGTCCAGGACTACAAAGAACAGATCGAACCTGCTCATGATCGGCGCACTCATAGCAAGGTTCGCCCTGAGCGTCTTCTTCCGGTCATACCGTCCGCTAATAGGATTCGCAGCAGCCAAAATCGACGTCCGGGCATTGAGGGTAGCATGGATACCGGCCTTGGCTATGGATATCGTCTGCTGTTCCATAGCTTCGTGGATAGCTACTTGATCCGAGATATCCATCTTGTCAAACTCATCAATGGCGCATATACCATTGTCTGCGAGCATCAGAGCACCGGCCTCGATGGTAAATTCACCGGTTTCCTCGTCCTTGACGACTGCTGCGGTTAGACCAGCTGCAGAGGACGCCTTTCCCGACGTGTAGACTGCGCGAGGCAGGAATGAACAGATATATCTAGCATATGGCCGGTTAGTTTGCGCTCATGAGACGGAACAAGATCGACACGTACTTTAGAAATTGCGACTTGGACGTTGACGGATCTCCGACGATGCATATATTGATGTCACCACGCAAGTGCATCCCTTCGGCAGTTTGCTTGTGTACACCACCCATCAACTGCAGCAAGAGCCCCTTCTTCACAATCTCGTGGCCATAGACCGTCGGCGCGATACTTTCCACCAGGCGCGAGTATATGTGATCGGAGTCGATCATACTCTTGAGCTCGTCGAACTCGGGTTCGGTGAGAGATCTGAGAAAGGCTTGCCCATCCTCCTCGCCTTCTTCTTCTTCTCCGCGGACATTGGTACCACCCTGGAATCTGCGTTAGTCGTCACGTCGGCGCGCATATATGCTACCCACTCTGCCATCGGCATCGTGTACCATGCACGCCAGAAAGGCTGTCTTGTACTGGAGGTCTCGCACACCGAGACTCTTCAGGCCGGTCACACCACTACTAACGCCACCTGTTGCAGCATTCGCCCCGCTTTTGCTGGCTTCGCGCATAAGCTCTGCCTTGTTTCCGCCGGGTAGTCCAAGTTGGCTAACGTCGGGTACGACGATGAATGTACCTGTGAATACACATTTGTCTCCGGCTTTTGCACGTTCGACGAGTTCCGATCGGAGGATGACATCGAGGGACCGGGGCATAGAACCTGTTGGTATCTCCGAAGGGTTTTCTTGAATGCGAACCTTTTGCCAATCCGTGAATTTGGAGGTATCAATTTGCAGTTGCCATGCAACGCGATTGCCGCAGGTTGGGTTGGGACACAAGCTGGGCTGTATGTATGCGGTGGTTAGGAAAACACGAGCTATGCAAATGCTGAAAACGCACCTCGGTATACTTGAACTGTTGTTCTATCTCATTGACAAGACCGCCACAAACTTCGCATATAAAACTGCCGTATAGTAGCTCGGGCCTGACTTCGCTGGTTCTTGTCACTGTACCACTGATGCTCATCAACGTGCCGATTTTGTCCGTGCGGAGATCCCGGATGCCAGAGACCAAGGGAAGGTGATAAAATGCGATGTTGAATTCACGGGATTGCAGATTCGAAGAGTCAGTAGTGGCGGCGGTCGGGTTTATTTTGAGATATTCGGGTTCGTACTCTGCGACCAAGTTGTGAAGCGCGCGGCGCAGATACGGGAGGAACCTGTAGTATTGCTTTTGAATTGCGTCTGCAAGGACGTCGTCCCTCTGTAAAAGGTGGCCGTAATCGACATAGAGCGTCGTGATCTCATACTCGCGCATGGTATGGATCTGCTGAACATAGACCAATTCTCCCTCAGCGACTTCGGGCAAGCCGCCATCGGAAGCAGGCGTTGAAGGCAGCGCAACGTCCTCAGTAAAGCTACATCACGACATGAGAGGACCAAAGAAAGAAATCCAGCCAATCAGTACTCACGTTTTCAAAAAGGTTTCAAAGCTTTCGCATACACTCTCTCCGACGGCGTCCTTGACCATTGGGACATCCCCGCCCTGTTGATTTTTAGGTCTCCTTCTGCGTCTTGCGGCGGCATCATCTTGGTCCTGAGCGTCCTGTGGCTCGCTGTTGCCAAACGCCAGAGCATCGGTCGCTGTGCGCCGGGCTGATCTTGGGGTACCGTTGGAGGATGCGGTTGGATTTGGTGCGCTGCTGGGTGGCAACGACGAGGCTGGTGCTGGAGGCGACGACAAAGCGTCCGAGTCCATGACGTTCGAAGTCAAGAAGTGATTTGGCGCGAGACTGTCTGCCCTAAACTTTTAATCACGTGACCTTCGCGTGTTAATTTCGTTGGAGTAATATTTGTAAAAATATTATGTAAATAAACTCGCCAAATGACCGCGACGACGGACGGCAGCTGCCTCGACCCGCTCGATCCCGCCCATGTAGCAGACGTCCTCTCGAGACCCCCCTTTGTACAGATCGACGGCGTATGCAATGTCCGCGACCTCGGCTCCTACTCCTCAGCGTCATCCCCCAACCTCATCACCAAGCCTGGATATGGCTTTCGCGGCGCAGAAATATCCAACATCACCGAACAAGGTCCCGCCATTCCTCCTCGAACCCTTGCGCTTCTGATACTGTCTGTCACTAGGCATTCAGCAGATGAGAGCTCTCGGCATTACGACCGTGTTTGATCTTCGATCGGATCCGGAGATGCACAAATACAGCACACCGATACCCAACATCGAAGGCGTGCAGATCCTACGCACGCCCGTCTTCAGGAGCGAGGACTATAGCCCCGAAAGCATGGCAAGGTGCGTCGGAAAGAGCAAGCATCTGTTCCTCATTCAACAGCCATCTGCAGAAAATTCGAATTGTACGCAAGTGGCACCACGGAGGTATGTCGGTCGTCATTTGGGAGCCCGACTTGCTGCTCAGCGTCCTGCAGGCATTCATGAAACTCTACTCGCAAATACTCGATCACGGCGGTTGCGCGTTCGGCACCATCCTCCGACACGTTCGAGACAGACCAAACGCACCGTTTCTGTTTCACTGCACAGGTCCGTTTTCCGCTCCCTCCCAAGCGCTCGTCATTGACACAACCTTGTCCAGCGGGAAAAGATCGCACCGGCATAATCGCCGCCATTCTACTGAAAGTACGCCTGTTCGATGAAGGCCCTCAGGCTCGACCGAACGCTTACCCCCCCACCCCCACACGTGACGGCAGCTTGCAGGCGTCGAGGACCATTACGTGTGCCAAGACTACTCTTTAACCCGAATAGGTCGCGAACCGGATCGCGACAAGGTCCTCAGACGGCTCTCGAAAGAACCGCTCTTCGCCGCCAATTCTGAGCTCGCACTCCGAATGTTGACCTCTTGGTGCGTACAATTTGCGACCCTATCTCCTCCGCACTCGTTGACCTGGCTGACAGCTACGAGACAATGCACGCCACACTGGGTCTATTCAAGGACAAGTACGGCGGCGTAGAAGGTTATGTGAGGAACTTTTGTGGGCTGACCGACGATGATATATCGACCATTCGGTCGAACCTTGTAGTGCCTGCCAAAGCACGAATGTAAAGGTGTTCTATATATTTATCTTTTTCTTAGTTGTCGCATCGCACGAGCCTCTCAAACCCCTGGAACTGGAACAATGATAATAATGATGTGTTGCCATGCAACAAATGCAACAAATGCTTCACTGAGATCACATCGCAGTGTTAGGGTGGTGACGGGTGATACAGCGTGCTTGCAGATCTGGGGAAGTTCGTTCAATTATGTTCCAAGGGCAACCCGATCCGCTTTCCCTGTCAATGCGATGACATGACAGCCTCCTTCACGTCAAACGCTTGTCGGCTTCCAAGGCGCATTACAAAACTCTAAAGATCAGCATATGTACTTCCCCAGGGGCATCTTCCATTCCTAAAGTCTCTCGAAATCCATCGTGACGTGACAAGAACGTACGCGACTACATATATGCTGCTTGAAATGTCCGTGTACAATCGATGGATGCTCAAGGGAAGTAAGAAAGAAAAGGTGATAGCAAAGAAAAAAAAACTGGCAAGCATCAGAACTCAAGTCTTCCGTGGACCCAACGTCACTGGCGGCCCCGGCCGTCGCTGCCTCTGCTGCTGCATCGCCAGCGACGACGATCCAGATGTAGAACCCGCACCCATCACAGACCCCGAAAACGACTGTGCACTCTGGCCCATCATTGCCGTCGACAACAACCCGTTCTGCCGCGCCCTCGGGTTCAAGGGCGATAACACAGGTCGGCTGGGCACACTTGTCCCCGTTCCCGGTGGCGGCGTCGGCGTCGGGTCACTCCCTGTCACACGCCGTCGCATCGACGGTCCAGGCCCGCTTCCAGAACCAGAACCACTCCCGGACGACGAAGCATCGCCCGAAGACTTGGGCGTGTCAAACCCCGAGAACGCGAGCCCATCCACGCCGAGCGCCTGTCGACGCGCCTTTTCGTGCTTTGCCTGGACGGCGCGAAAGTGTCCGAGCAGTTCTTGCCATTTGATGTCGCCCGGTTGGCCGATCTTGGAGCGCGTCGCTACTGCCGACGTCACGGTCCTGTCGTGTCGATTTGTATATGCGTACAATTCGGTTCAGAAGGATCACGTGAAATGGGCGGTTAGTAATGAACGTCCTTTACATGGGGGAGTGACACGTACGACTTGGGCGCAATGTGCAGGAACCCGGCAGAATTGACTGCATTGAGGCGATTGCGGAGAGACACGAACGCGCTACTTTGTGGCAACAGCATCAGGAGACCGTACAGACACTTGAACAGGTACGGATATCGTTCTGGCTCAAGGAGCTGAAGGCGGAGATCTTTGGATAAGAGGTTAGACCACGCAAAGCGAAAACACAATAAGCATATACATGTAAACACGGGCGACTCGATCAGCTGGACCAGTTTATCAATCTGCACCAACATGGCGACAGTCATCTCGAGATCGGCACTGTGGAAGAGTGAGTTGACTTGGAGAAGAACGACATGAAAACATGTGTCGTGCGTACAATATCGACAAGAGGTTGGAGGCATGTTCGTACGCTTGCGCTAATAAGCAAAGAGAGAATACAGAAACCGCATTGTGGCACCATGACCGGTAGAGCGTCGTGAACAACGCTTGTCCATCTTGCTAAAGAATGTATATGAAATCAACACAAACGGACGAGCCGGGAGGAGTGGAGACACGCACCCGCGTTTCCAAGCTTTTCAATCGCTTCCTAAACTCGGCTAACTCGGGTGAGGTCACAAGGATCGTATTCAGCTTCTGAACGATGTCGCTGGCAAACTCCAGGTCCTAGAAAAGAAATCCGTCACCGTTACAGCAACAAAATAGAGCATAGGCGATCACGACAATTACCTCTTCTTTCTCCAGAATCTCTGCAAACGTTCGGTATATCCGTTCGGTGTTTAGATTGAGGCAGAGCTGCCGAATGATCAGACTTCCCCGGGCTTCTAACAATTTCCTGTCCGTGCTAAACAGTTCAAGGAGGTTCATCATGAAGACGCGGAAGTAGCTCTCCTCCGAGCTGGAAGAGATCTGTGCGAGGAGCTGCAAGTCGTGTTTAATCACCTAGAAAGCGAAACATTAGATGATCAAAAGCAGTCATGCACACATTCCCAGACCTCTTCTGACGGATCAGACAGCGTCTTGAGCAGGGCGGGGAAGGTACCGTCTTCCATAGCCAGGATCTACATCAAGGATGAGTTGAAGGAGCAGCCGAGGAGTTAATAATCGCCTGCCTTTTTTGGCGCTTTTTGGTGGAGCATAATTAGCCACTGTAACGCCGCCACCCTGGTCTGTTCGTGTTCGCTCAAAAACTGTACCGTCAATTCATTCACAGTCGCCACGTAATCAAAGTCGTCTGCGTCGTCACCTCGCTCTTCTTGCACGGGCGAGGGTAGCATCGGAGCCGCTACCACTGATGTTGCAAGTACGGATGCACCAGACGTACTGGCCGTAGACATTCTGGATTGTGGGCGGCTGGGCGTCTCCGGTGGTGCAGGCACGGCAGTACCAGAGCGAGATTTCTGAGCCTGAGGGGCCGTGAGTTTCTCTGATGCGGTGGAGGACTGACCGTCCGCTGCGGGCTCAGCAGGGGGCTCATCCTTTTGTGGCCCCGGTTGAAGTGTCGGTTGACGAGAAGGAGGCACGAGGGCAGGGGGCGTTGGTGAGCCGCTGAACGTGCGTGAAGAGACCCCTTTTTCTATACTTGTCTGCCGAGATGGCTTGTCTACCAAGTAGGGCAAGTCTTGGATGACCTTTGTAAGGAGCTTATTCGTTCGTATGGCTGCAGACTGGATCATGGGAACATGGTGTGCAAGGTTGGGTAGGATCGCGGGGATGAGACGAGGGGTAAAAGGAAGCATGACTTCTTGTGCGAAGCCCAGGAATTCTGCAAGCCATCTTAGAGCTGTGGACTGCTGAATTTCGTCATCTGTCGAACAGGGAGGTCAGCAACAAAAGGTTTAACTGGGACTTTGCTGCTAACGCTGTCCATCCAATTGCTGGATCAAAATCTCGATTATCGCCGCATAATCTATCCGTACTCCTTGACCGGGTATCCAGGCTACAACTCGTGAGCAGAGATAAGTCGAAAACGATATGCACCCCACCTCCAGTAGTTCGATTGTCCTTTTCGGATCTTTGCTCGTTCACCTCAGCGTCGTGATCGAGTGTCACGTCATTCTCGCGAATAAACAGGGCACGTTCCGAATGAGATAGGGTGATGTCAGGAAGCTTTTCGTCCACTCGGCGTTGCTCCGACGACTCCGCAGTCTCTTCCTGACGGTGACGGAGAGTGCTGATGTCACGTATTTCACGGAGGAAATCTGACAATATGTTCTCGGTAGCAACACGAACATCTTCGGTGGGGTCGGAGAGGTACTTGCTAGATGAATTATTTCAGTAGCAAGGGATTACTGGCTTAATAGGAACTAACAGAAGACCGTCAAGGAAGTCGGGGAGATAAGAGACGAGTTCGAGCTCTGGTACTGAGTCGAGAACGGTGATCCAAGACACCAGGTAATTTCGCGTGAACGGACTGACGACATAGATGCGCTCCTGAAGGAGGGGGATGAATCGGGCAAGTGAAAATGCCTTTCTGGGGGACGAGTTGCCATTGGAGAGGGAATCCTCAGGATACGGTACAAGTATACTCTGTTCCTGAGACTGAAATTGATTGCGTATCCTCTCCGTCTCTGGGTACTGTGGGATGTACACAGAGGCGGTTTCGGCAACAATATCCTTCAAAAGACGGTCGAGGAGCTCAGCACCGTTCTTGACGGACAGTTCTGAGTCAGCGGCAAGCTAAAATTGTCTCAGTCCACGAATAGTGACGTGTAAGCCGGAGTACACAGACCTTGCTGAGGGCATCGAAGATAGGATTGAAATAAACGAGAACCTCGCCTTTGGAGACTTTGGCGATATTGTACAGGCATTCGGCCGAGAAGTATCTTATCCTGTTCTCCGGGTCGGTGAAGCATGTGAGGACGGGTTCTATGAACTTGTCCATATACGGAGCAACATCGACACCAAGGGCGATGGCGGTTCCGGCGAGACCAATCAAGCCACCGTTTCGAATGTGCAGCGGGTTAGACGTGTTACTGAACATTTCGACGAGCTGGTCTATGATTTGGTTTATGCGCCGGTGGTCGCCCTGTTGGTGGCATTCGCGAATCTGCCTGCGCAGGGGTATCTGAGTGCACGGACGCGGAACAACAGAACGGCGTTACTTTTCGAGTTCAAGGGCTGCAGATTTTCTCTTTTCGTATATCTTGTCTATGAGTTGCTTGGCCACGGATGACTCTGTGGATGGCCAGCGCCTCAGCAGTCATGCGCGAGTGTAATCAATCCGATCTTACCCATCTGCTACTAACAGCTGACAGGGCGACGTTTCAACAAGGTTCAGGATGGGTATCAGATCACGTGCAGATAAGCAAGTGTAAATTTGGGACAATAATTACATAAGATTTCATATCCCTAAGCGGGGGGGATACCAATGTGGTAACCGGCTACTTCGATTGTTCCCACCAAAAAACCTGTCAAGCAGGGCCAGGGCCCGCGCCGTATAAGTATTACATCGCTTTCCAATCACACGAATGAGGTCCCCTCTATAGATATTCCTCCCAGCTCCTTTCTCTCTGAGACCTTCCGTTCTTTTCTGTATTTTTTTTTTCGTTGTGCTTTTTCGACCATGTCTTTGAACCAAGGGCAAGTGGATTACCTTTATGCGCGGCGCACCCCTTCCTGACCGTCTTCGCTTCAGATCCATCGCCTCGCGGGCTGCGACATGCGAATCATCTGCCCCTCTAACCAACCTAACCTCCCGTTTGAATGCGCTTCTCAGCTCTTCCGGCGATGGATATACTCTCAGTCTTTGTCCCGGAGAGCAGTACTATATCACCGCTCCGCTTCTCTTTGCCGCGCCGAATCAAGAAATCAGCACGGCCGGTTACCCTACGGACTCTAGCAGAGCAATACTGGTTGTTAATGGCACTGTGTTCCCGAACGCAACAGGTCATACTACTGCTGTAGATGGAACATGTTCTAACTGTGACGGTGTCAAGCTGCGCAACGTGCGGGTAAATATTTTTGACTTGCCTTTTTTTTTCTTTTTCATCTGCTGACACGTCGTGCAGATCAATGGCACCCGTCTGGGCGTACCGCCCATTAACGGGGGCGCAAATATCGAAATGGGTGGTTCAAATGCCGACCAGATCATTGAATTCGTCAACTCCTTCGACCCACGTGGTTGGTCCTGTCTTCATGTGTCCGAAGGCAACCTCAACTGCACCAATACCACCGTCCAAAACAATGATATCGGCCCAGCAGGGTCTGACCAGTTTCAGCAATGGGCAGATGGTATCAGCTTTTCGTGCCGCAACGGCTTAGTGAGAAACAACATGGTCAACAATCCCACCGACGGTGGCATCGTACTCTTCGGATCCCCAGGCACCCGCGTGGAGAACAACACCATATGGGTCGAGACTGTATGTTATTTGTTATCTATCTGGTTTTTGGCTTATGATGGCCACGACAGCAAACACTGTTGGGAGGCATCAACTTGGTGGACTATTTACCTTATAGTGGAAACTACAGTGGCGTCGTGGTGACCAACAACACCATCGCCGGTGCTTTTGCTTCTCAGACCGCTGAAGGATCGGAAACAAAAGGTACAAATACTGACGATGTCGTTATCAAGTATGTCGTTTCTCCGCTGTCCTGTCCACACTCGTGTCTGAATCAGCAACTTAAGAGTTGGTATCGCTATTGGCCCTCGTACCTGGTTCGGCAACGAGTATGGCACCAATGTCAGCACCGGGGCGGTAGTGCAAAACAACCAGCTCACTGGGGCATTCAGCTATGCTATCGGAATGAGCTCAGCCAAGGATTTCATCGTCGAAAACAATGTTCTCTTCGGCAACACCTCGTTCATTGGCGCAAGAGGCCCGAACTGTACTGGCAATGATACCGTTCCAACACCCGCTGCTTTCGTCATCGACCTTAACACCACAACAGCTTCAACGACACAGATAGATTTCACCACAGTTTCAGATGGTGACAACCTAATCTGCGTCCTGCCACCCGACGGCGGCACTTACTGGCCATTCGGGGGTAACCCCAATTCAACTACCATCCCTCCTGTTAGCCCTCCCGAGACAAGCCACACGACCACTAGTTCGAGTCACTCGTCAGCGGGTAAAATCGCAGGAATTGTTGTTGGTACCATTCTAGGTGTGCTCTTGGTGGCTGTTGGGACCTATTTCTTGCGAAAATGGGCGCTGAGGCGGTCGCAGCAGGGGAGGCCTTCTCAGCCATGGGAATCCCGCGGCTTCACTCTGCAGAAGGATTACTAAAGGTAGACCTATATTGAACATTCTCACTCGTCACGGTTGTTGGTGATATTCGACGTGGATGGTTGACATACATACTATATATACGTAGATACTCGATCTCTGGGACGATATTTGTTTGTGCGATTTCTGGTGTAATCTTTCAGCTAACTTATCTTTGGTTGCAAGTACTTCTGTTGTGATGACTTGTGACTGCCAGCAAGTGAGACACTGGGGTGTACGACAGTACGAGTGCCAAGTGCGGGCCGTGAGATGAGCCTATCTTGGCGTCTGGCTGCTTGGCATAAGGTACAGTACGGTTCAGAGTTCAAGCCTGAGGGAACTCTAAAGAATATGAAAAAGACGTTACGAACTATCACGAGAGACTTGCTGTTTCCAATGGCAAAAAAACTCACGCCAGCGCTCGATAAGGCTGCCGGGGATCACTACCCGACGGGCTCCCAGTGGGTGCGCCCAAAAGCCCTGTGTAGACAATCAAGGATCTCGCCCCTCAAAAAAAAAAAACAGAAAATGCGGACGGGAGTTATAATATCCGCCCAAAGACGCCGATCTCAGGACGACATCATGATGCTTACAGTAACGGTGACTCGGAAGCGAACTCGGAAGCAAACAAAAAATATTCCTGTGGTTACATACATACAGAATCCGAATAGGGAAGGAAGAGGGTCTGTCGGAAGAGAAGAGAACACGGTGGCAAATGCTACTAATTTTGGCCTAGGGCCCTTTGAGGCACGAGGAATCGATCGGTGGTACTCAAGTTAGATTGATGATGCGGCCACGCAAATATTGACGCAAGGCTGCGCAGTGCGGCCCTGCGGTCCCTGCCAGCCCTGGGCCCCGTTTAGCTGTGTACTATGTTATTCAGTTGTGTAGTTTACGCGGGCGTGCCTTGCCGCACCTGAGGCCTGAACTTGCGTGCAGGTAAATCGTGTATACGGTCATAGATACGGCCCGCTCCCGGCCGAATCTACCGGCCTTCCAAAAATTCGGACAGTCTATCCCTGCTATCAAAGATATAAGGGGTTAGAGATAGCCCGATGTGCGGAATCGGAATCGGACAGCTTATCACGGATCGGATACGCATCGACTCGGGGGCGATCGGGTCATTCCAGGAGCCGTATCATAAGTTCTACTTCGTTGACGTGCGTTCCAGAAAACGAAGAAGGAACATGTGCAATACTTTTAGAAGCCATCCAAGTCATGATCGAGTCTGGACTCATCCACATCCTGGCGGTCACATCAGCTGTTAGTGTCACATCTGATATTCGAGTCTCGACGCTGGGACACCGTTATCTCTGCAAATGTCGCTCTCTGGCAGGCTCCACACTCTGGGATTTTCAAGTATGGATTAGATCAGTAAACATCATTACTTCCCATTTGGAGAGGCTCTACCTGACATTCCAACAACGTGCTAGTCGCTGCACAGCTGGAAGATCAACCGGAATAGGATATTAGTACCGGCTTGTATCAGCCTTCCATATTTCAGAACCAATCTAGGATTGGTTTGTTTTATGGCAGTGCCATTGGCCGCATCTATTGATAGAATAGATAAATATGAATGCATACTCGCACGGCGGAATGATCCACTGGCGGTTGGCCGTTTGCAGAACATGAACATGGTCACGCTATGGCTCGTCTGAAAGTTACAACACCATTCACTCGAATTCGAGAGCAGTGGTTGAATGAGAGACTCAGGAGAGCGTGTTCAGGCGGTCATATCGGCAGGTGGCCATCGCAGATAGGGCGTTTTGCTCGCTAGACTTTCCCCCAGTGGGACTTTCAGTAACAGGGCGACGTCATTGCCTTGCAAAAGACGTTATTTTACCATGTAGATTGTTTTGACAGGACGTCTGAGTTGAACTGTATTTTATCCCGCTTCTGGACTGATGCGGCTTGCTGTCAAGAGTTACTAATCTGAGGCTATTCGAGTCGATGAAGGAATATTAAAGCGTTAGCGCAGCGCATGTGGCGAAGAGGCTATATACTTATCAATACTTCAGCAGTCTGCCACGCATTGCGTACGCAAGCATACAGACTCGTCCGAGGTTCACCTGTAAGCTCTGTTCAAGGGCGAGACTTGAAGCAAGTAGATCATATCCGATATGGAATATAATAAAGGTGGGAGTCTCGGAGCATAAGGTATGGCGAAAGTTGGAACACTCTTGAGATCTTGAGAATCAATCCATCAAGAACTAATGCATCGATGGAAGGTGTACGAATCGAACTCCTTCGTTCTGGCTCCGCAGCGTCTGTGATCATAATGTCACTTACATTCGAACCTAGAATAGTGCGGAGTTCCGACTCGGGAGTCCGTCCATGGTGCCAACGGCGACTTGATGTTCGTCGATCTCATCATGACTCATGAGTCTACGTACTAGTCCTTTTGCAGGCGCCGTTCTTCGGAGAGTTCCCCCACCTTGATGGGCCCGTCCCCTCTGGCATGGAAATGAGGTTTCCTGCCAAGACGACAGATCATGACAGCATGTACACCTGTGGGAAACAGTGGCTCTGAGCCAGGAAATACTTACTCGCCATCAGTAGCCGTCAAGGCCCTGCTCGCACGTTAATCGGTTTCCCTGCCGTAACACCATCATTGAAGAAACCGGAATAAATAAGTGACAGGCGGCCCACCAGAACTCGAGCATGCAATCGAACCATCCGCACACGAATGTGTTGGTAACGCGGAGTATTCAATATTCTTCAGCATATTAGTTAAAGTAACCGCAGACTCACCAAGATTTACAATATATGGCCTGTCGAGTTTTACTGATATGGGTTACTGAAATCTATACAATTGAATAGGATCCCGAACAAGGCGTAGAGTTTGATGGTAGACATTCTGTATGGCCGTTTTTCACCCCCGGACATTTGCGCATCTCCGACTCCAAGCCCAACTGCAGGGGGCATCACTCGTTTCTGTGAATGCGTGCATAGAACGTACATTCTAAGCAGAGCTTAAATCAATCCAACGCAACCGAACGACTTCGTTATCTGCACGTCTGTAACAAGAAACTATGAGTGACAATATCTGTGATGTACATTGACAATACCCGGGACAGGCAACAAAGTATGTGATTTACTTTGATCTAGCAATCGTGGTCCATCAGTTTGGGAGATTAGACGTAGGAGAATCGATGCTGATCTGTAGCAGTTCGTCAGACTGATGACGGTCGTAAGGTATTGTGAATGTTGCGGATGCGCGTCGCACAGCCCAGACGGAAACTTGTATCATTGATAGATGCCAAGTAAATTGACACAGGGACTCGAATAGCGAAACATGGTCTTGAGATATAGTTGTGTGCGGAAACGAAGGCCCGAAGCTTGGGAAGGAAATGATTTTGATTTCATTCCTTGAACGCATCTACGAATTGGATAACGTGTTCGAAACACCGCTGTTGTCTGACCAGAGAATGGAAGCTGCAATGGTTACATGAGCAGATACGTGCCATGTACTTCTGCCAGATCGTTCCATGGTCGTCAATGTTAACCAATGATATCCTGTTTGCTTACAGAAAGGGATCCATCTGTTTTCCTGAACTAAAAGTGGAGTGCAAGTGCCGGCGTATATACGAACGAAACTTAGCTGGCAGATTCGTTGCTGATCACAGGAATGCGGAGGTATGGTCTTACTGGACAGAAGTGGAACTTTAGGTGCCATCAGCTCGACCAGCGTCTAGGGAGGAACGTCGCATTTTGAGTTTTGAGACAGCGATTCTGTCGGCCGAACCTACCATGGCCTTCTAAGTAATGATCTTGTTTGCAATAGCAGTCAACAATGCTGATGAAATGAAACTACAATACCAGCATAAGTGAGATAAATACCCATGGAGTCTCGTCGATTCAATGCTTGGTTACCAACTTTTGAAGGCGTCAGTCACGAGAGCCTTGTTTACAGATGTTTGTTTTCTTCCCCATCCTACGACTGTAGTGACACAACTTGAAGTGTAACATATCATCCGCTCCCTCGAACACTTCACGAGCGTCCATTCCAAAATACTTCAACGCGTACAACGTCGCCTGGCCGCCATCATGGTCGAGGCCAGAGAAATTCCCGCCGTCACACCAATATCTGCACCGCTGTCAATATCCTCGCAGATCTCAAAACCGGCGCCGGTATCCCGCAAATTCGCAGGCTACGAGTTCTACAGGGAGGTTCTCGGTAGTCCAAAGTATGTCGTTGCACCTATGGTTGACCAGAGCGAACTGGTGTGTTTGTCATCCTGACCTTGCTTTGTCTGGGAACTAACACGGGATTGATCTGTGGTCGTCAATGGTAAAGTAGCCATGGAGGATCCTGGCACGACGATATGGTGCCCAGGTGAGTTATTTTTTTTCCCTAGATGACGTTTTCCGCATGTCAACGTTAATTTTAGCTCGTGTATACTCCGATGATCAATGCCAAGGTAAATTCAGAAACTTTCGGGCGGACGTTACTCGCTGACACCACCCTACGTGCAATATGTGTTGTGTCACCGTTTGTATTTACACCCAAGATGTTTTGCCTCAATAAAGGAAAGAAGGGTTACCGCGATAAATTCTTCGATATCACTCATGGCGAGGAAGGGGGGCCTGCCGATCGTCCTCTCATTGTTCAGTTTTGTGCCAATGATGCAGAACAACTACTGGAGTCTGCACGGGTGCTTCAAGACCACTGTGATGCAATCGACCTGAATCTGGGATGTCCACAGGAGATTGCACGATCTGGACGCTATGGCGCGTTTCTGATGGAAGACTGGGACCTTGTTTACAAGCTAAGTGAGTGAAATGCCATTCAGCCTCCTTCAATTCTTATTTTAACTTCTTCATACGACAAAGTCAATACCCTGCATCGAGAGCTCACTGTGCCCGTTACGGCGAAGTTCCGAGTGTTTCCTACCATTGAAAAGACCGTCGAGTATGCGCGCATGCTCGAGAGCGCGGGTGCACAAATCCTGACTTGCCACGGTCGTCTTCGCGAGCAGCGTGGCCAAAACACCGGACTGGCAGATTGGGCCAAGATACGCGCCGTCAAGGAGGCCGTTTCTGTGCCCGTATTTGCCAACGGCAATATTCTCTACCATTCTGACATCGAGCGGTGTTTGGCGGAAACAGGCGCAGATGCGGTGATGTCGGCGGAAGGGCAGCTATATAATCCAGCGCTGTTCGCGCCTGCGAGTATGGGCGTAGATGCTGTTGGCGAGCGACCCGTGCTGGGAACGAGACACATGTTCGATACGGGGCTGCACCTTCCGCACGCAGACTTGGCATTTGAATACCTGAAGATCGTGGAAAGTCTGAAGACGCCTACCTCGCTGAGCTCAGTGAAGGGTCATCTATTCAAGTTACTAAGACCTGCTTTGGCTCGGGAAACGGACTTGCGAGACGAATTGAGCAAGATCCGGGGACCGCGCTCGGTAGAACGGTACATAGAGGTGGTACGAGAGATGAAGCAACGAATGGATGTGAGCACCCTGTACTATTATGCTTGGAGTTTTACATGACTGATAGTTTTTCTTTTCCTTTCCTACCCTCATGCCTGGGCTGACCTTAGCGGGATGTAAAGGAGATGGTGGGTCTATCCGTGGAAGAGTTGATCAAGCTAGAACCCGTGTCTGGGCTGAAGATCCTCCCGCACTGGCTTGCCCAGCCCTACTTCCGCGTGTCGACCACGTCGAAGGTGAATACGACGAAGCCGGTACCGAAGCGTGTACACGGTTCGGACGCCAGCCATGAAACAGATGGCGAAGAAGAGGACGATGGAGGCGAAGAGATGCGGGCGGAGTGTCGGCAAGAAGGTTCAAAGCGGATGAAGTTGACTGCTGTCTCTACGGGTCCATTGTGAGACAATCAATTGTCTCGACACGAGTCTAGGCATCGCTCGCTTCACTCTAATGCGGCAGCCATCGTCGCGCCGTGCCGCTTGAGTAACGAGTTGCACAAAAACGTTCGGTATAAGACTCATTACGAGGGTCTTGCGTGGCACCAAAGCTTAACCGAATCCACTTGGCTCCGTGTGTGTCGTGGTATCTCGAGTAAGCCAGGCTCAGCTCTGTCTAGCTGGCTTTCAGGTCCGTATTCGAGGTCTCCGGAATGATGGTGTGTGTTGCCACAATTGGGGCTATTACAGGCCGGCTTTAGCCGCAGCCGACAATCCGGCTAACCGGACAACTGCGTGATGAGACAATCTATCGAAAGTCAACGACAACCACTTGGCTGCCATACATTTTATTGTTCTCGTTTTAAATTATCCTCGCGCAACCTCGATAATTTTTTCGTTCGCCTTTCGTGATGAGTCAAGAGCCGGATAACCGCCAGTCGACGGTTCAATAGCGGATACAGGATTTGTGGCAAGCAATTGTGGGGGAGAAACAATAGACAGGTTGACGTGTTCTAGATTTGTGGAACGTTCAACGCTTTGATGCTGTGGATGGATTGACAACTCACTGACAGTCGATTGTGGGTGCGCTACACAGGAATTACCGTCGTATAAGAGAGACGCCTCAGTGAAGAGGATAGACACACAACACTTCGAACATGCCTCGCGATACATCCCGTGAACCCACTTCTGCGGAACTCGACAAGGCCGTGAACGACAGCCTCGAGGAGGACCTTGATGATGTCTCCGACCTTAGTTCTAACCTTCAATATGTCGCCCTCCTTACCGCTGTTATCGAACACTCGAACGGTTTATTGGACAAAAAGTACGAAAGTCTTCGAGAAGCAAAAGCCCTCATCAAAACCAACGCAACCTTGCGGAAGAAGCTTGACGACGCTTGGAAGATCAAGAAATACGAGGATATCCGGAATTATGGTTCGTCTACAACCCTTATCCTTTATTTGCTAATTGGTCGGACTGATTGCTCCGTTGGCAGACGTCCTCAGAGTACCACAACCAAAAGGAGGCAGGACACAAGATGCGATTGCAAAAGGTTAGTCCTTCCCGTCTCCGAGTCACCGGCGTCCATTTAAGATCGTGGCACTGACCTCTACTAGAACTGCATGAACATCTATGGCAGTCATTTCAAGTAGAGTACCGTGGTGTGGCTGTCGATGGCTTCCACGAGTACTTGACGCACAACGAAGGGCTATTCAAAGCTGCCACAAGCCCCCGGTACTACGCCAAATTCTGCTCAGTTGTGCAGAGCTCCGGCACCGGCAAGTCGAGGATGCTAACGGAGGTGAGCGAGTCTCATAATTCCATGTGGCCATGTAGATTTATGGTGACCGAATTGTTCACAGTTGACCAAAAAGAACGTGGTTGTAATTTACGTGAACCTACGTGAAAAGATGGACAAACTATCTTTCCCTGCACGCGACGATATCCCATCAAACATTCTGACCGAATTCCCCGACACGGAATCAGACTATCAATTCGTCTGTTGTGCGTTCTTCACGGCTCTTTTCGAAATTCTCGCGGAAACGTTTTCGGCACTGCGTACCACGAGGAATGCCAAGGCTGCCCTCATGAATTGGGCCAACCAGATGGTGAACATGGACGACCGGCCCCAAACTTCCGTTGCCAGAGTCGATTTCTTTCGCAAAGTCGGCGAGAGATATGACAAGGTGATTGTGTCTCGTTCTATTGTGTACTCACGATTTGACGATGTTTTGCAGATTTGCGATCAAATCATATCTACATACGGTGACTCTGCGGAGGCTTCTTCGACACCAACAAGCGTTAGTCAAACTGCCGATCAACTCGCGAGGCTCTCCCTTTCAGGTAACTTTTTAGCTTTATTTTAGATGCGCTTGCTGAGCGACGTGACCCTAAGGAAAAGAAAAGAGACCTCGAATCCAGGGGCGATTGCTCACGTCCCATAGGGACATGACTGAATTGCTCGAGGGGATCTTGGACGACGACTCCGACCGGCCCAAGCTGGTAATTGCGCTCGACGAAGCACATCCGCTCACTCCGACACAAGGAAAAGGAAACGGACACAATTACCGGCCAGCAGATGTGTTGTGCCGAACCATCAACGAGTATTCGCACGACCAGCGTCATGCTGTTTGGGTAGTCTTTGCCTCTACTACATCCAAAGTCTCGGATTTCTCGCCGCCTAATGAAAAATGTTTGTCATACCCATCATTTGTATGTCCTATCTGATTTTTTGGCAGATAATTCCGATCGGGTTTCCCGTAGGGGCGAGAAGCTTTTCCCGCCTTATACTCAGCTGGGATGGGACCAGGGTGCAACAAGCCTCCTAGAAGGTAGCGAATTGGAGAAGGTTTCACAGGTTGAATACATTGCGGGTTTTGGAAGACCCTTGTAATGTCTTGTCCCATCTAATGTAACCATCGACTAATCTGAATGCTATCCACAGGTGGCTTTCGCTCAAGAATATATGCCAATACCCGGACAAGGTGTTAGACGTGGCATCCTACAAGTTGTGCGGTTCAGCCGACTTCGTCCCGACAGACTCCAAGCACGTGCTCGCGGTCTTGGGACAAAGATTCGGATTGAACGTCGTTTTTGGACACCCCGACTCGGTCGAACATCTGGCGGCTGGCGTGGCGAGTCACCTACGTATCTGCATTGGGACGACCATCGACCGCAACTGGAGGTTCACTAACTATCCATCTGAACCCTTCCTTTCCTGCGCGGCCGCGGTGGCTCTGCACGCAGAGCCTTGGCTGCTGAACGAAGCTTTGCGAACTCTGTTGAACGAAGTCAACTCTGGGATGATCGAGATGGGTCAACGCGGAGAACTGGCTAGTCGGTTACTGTGGCTTTTAGCCAAGGACCTGTTCATTCGTTCGGTGGGGAAGGACATAGTCGACAAGGTTCCATCGACATGGGATGGGCATCTGCGCGACTGTCAGATGATACCCGTCGTGGATTGGCTCGCATTCATCTTCGGACCGAGGGTATGGAAGGAGAACAAGCAGTCTCTGGCCGCATGCGAAGCCTTCAAAGATGCATACGTCAATTTCTCGCATTGGGTATGCATGAAGGTGAATATTGCCGGGTCTGGTAAGCATAACGCGATAAGGTTGGTCTTCCGAACGCTAGCTTTTCATCGAGTCTGACGACCCATGTATAGCTTGGAGGAGTGGACACAGCGTCACTGGCAGAGAACGAGCGCGATACAGTGCTGCCATCAACAACCTGCGATCGACAAAGTCATTCCAATCTACTTCAAAAGCGGGCCGTCAGGGGAACCGCGAATGTCGCAAATATTCATTTCGGACAAGGCTCGAGAGTCAAAGGATTCTAGGAGCGATTTGAACAACATCACGCGGAGGGATGCATCTATAGGGGGCTCGGACGGACCGCTTCCCTACATTGCCATCTTGGCAGATCTTGGGCAGCCTCCGAAATTCACCGTCACCTTCCCGGAGCGTGGTAACGATCGCTGCCTGCGCATCTACGCGGCGGGTGCGGATGCTGCGACATACAAATTTCTATCCAAGTGTCCAGAACTGACGAAGACGCTTCAAGATCTGGTGCATCTCCAACGTGTCCCGAAATCAAAGCGGCGGCTTGCGGAATATCTGAACGAACAAGTGGAGTTTGGGAGTACACCGACTGAGGAACATATGCATTGGGAGCATGGTGCGAGCGGTCCTAAAGATACGGAGCAAACTGGGCTGTAGGTTGTAAATACAGTCGACTCCCTCCTAACGCATACCATGGATAACACATACTCCCTCATAAGGCATAGGTTTTAGATTTCCCGAAATGCTTTTTGTCGCCCTATGGTCTCTCCAATAACCCATACTCCCCA
>JBBPOK010000386.1:0-29132 GCA_038091415.1 Leccinum variicolor
CAAGGCGGATGAGCGATGTGGTGGAGGCGAGAGAGGAAGCGCCGAAGCGGTGCCTCTCGCTTGTGTCGCTTGTCCGAAGACCTTGCACTGTGGCTTCACTCGTGCCTCACTGCACCGCAGTCCGACTCACTTATCACCGTACCAGCTTATAGGTAAATGAGTCACCAGCGACGAAAGTTGGAACCCACCTGTACATACTTTATTCTCAAAGATGTGACTCGCTAGGGAAGAGTCGGCTCATGCGGTAGTCCAACTAGCCGGCCCAGTCGGCAAGAAGTTGGTTTTGAACTCTGATGGGCCGTAATAGACCCGTCTTATGTAATTTCGCCTCCGCGCTTCTCCCCGGTTGAACTTCAAAACGCTTCCGAGCAAACTTGTCAAAGGCCCTCCGTTTGTTGCGGAAAGTATGACAACCGGGCTGCGGCGACACTGTGGAAATGTGCATCGACACGACGAGAATTGCACTCCTAGGCTCTGGCAGCGCAGGGGAGGGACGGATGACACCGGCGACGAGCTCCCCGAACGCTCTGTAGAACCATCTGGACGAATGAGCGACGGCGCCTCCAGAGTGTTAGCTTTTAGTTCGCGAAATGTGCAGAGAAATCGTGGTTTAGCGTACCTGGGGAATATAAACGTCGAACAATGACTCTGCGAATTCCCAGTGGCAAGCATAGATACTCCAGGGATGAATGCGTGTGACTAGGGGGACAGGTATCATAGTGGCACGTCAACGTCCACCCTGACGGCATCGGCGATCCGACAGCAGGCACTGCCTTTTGTCCATCCGTACTCCCGACGTGGAGTCTGTGCGGCACGCGGAACACTGACGAGTTCGTCGTCAACACGACCGAGTCGGTAGGGTGGGCCTGTATTTTGCGGTGGTGGGCCGGTGTGAGGGCATATAGGACGGGATTTGGAGTGCGACGTGGAATACGTCCTGGAGTGGTCGTCAGTATCCGTACAAACAAAGGGGGGGAGTGGACCTGATGTAGCTTGACAAAGGAAGAAAGGGTTGTCTGATAGTCAATCCTGACGTCTGTGTCGAAGGCTTGTTGTGGAAGGAGGTAGGATTCGACGGAGGCAAAGTCCATGTTCCTGATGGTGGCAATCGCGGTGGTAGAGAAGGGAAGGGGCCAAGTGTACGCGTTCGCTGGTGGATGCGACGTATTTATGGGAGAAAGCCTCAAATGATTTGGGCGAGGCGTGTCCTCTTACACTAGCGAGGGCTGCGTCAAAAGTGAGCGAGAAGCGGGGTCGAGGGAAATAACTTGCTGGACCATGGTCTTGGGGGCTCTGTTAGGGGGAAGAATGGAGTGGAGATCCTGGAGAGACGTACGCGGATGTTGTTGTCCTCGATCGTTGACGACGTGCTCTCCCTGGCGGTACTTGAAGATCTGGCTGAGAGAGAAGAAGGTCGAGGAATACTTCAGCAAGTACACATCCAACGCTGTATACATCCATTGCCGGTGTGATGGGGTGGTCCGGGTCGTGGTGGTCGACGGGCTGATGAGCGGTATAGAAATGCTCTGATGCGAAATAGCTTGTGCGCCTTCCGGTTGTGTCGTAGAAAAAGGAAGGGTCGGAAGGGTCGTCGAGAGGGAGATGAGTAGACTTGAAGGGTGCAAAGTCCGTGATGTATATCCAGTTGGCGGATGTGACGAGGACGTTGGTGGACTTGATGTCTTCATGGGTGTGGTGTGCGTGTGCGGCGAGTTTCTGGAAAATGATCCATTTCTTTTCGACGAGAAAGAGTAAGGGGCGGGTACTGGGAGACAGTTGGGATGGGTACCGTAGGGTGTATAAATAATGGTCGTGAATGATTGTTGCGAGCCACTGGCGAGATATCGGAACAACATTTCCTACGATTTTTGGCTCTCGCTATGGTATCACCTATCTGCAATGCCTTACAATCAAAGATTCTTACATGATATTGCTCCTGAATCAAAAGTCGATCACATAGTACAATAACCCCTTCAGTTGAGCTCCGGGACGCTAGCATTTTTGCCAACGGATTGTTCGAACCATTTGAACACCTCATAATGCCACTTCAAACTGTTGCCAGCGTTCATCACCCAGTGGTTCTCGTCCGGGAAGTTCACCAAGCGGGTAGGCACTCCAAGTCTATTTCCAGAGCATGGTGGCGTCGGCACAAATACCAAAGAGAGCAAGCCAAGAGGAGGATACGCACTGTTGCAGCGCGTGCCATACCGCGATGCCGTTGGTCTCGGGCAAGCGGTAATCTTTGTTCCCGTGGATGATAAGCTGGGGCCTCGACCATTTGTTCACCGTGTACGCGGGGCTATACCTGTAAACGTGTTCCGCCGTCAGATCAGAGCCGGGCGCTCGGAGGCGCACGTCTACGTACTTGCGAGACACGGAAAAGGATTTCTCCTCCCAGGGAGCTGCTCCCCATTCGTGGTTGATCTGGCTAGACATGAAAAAGGGACTGACATGAAACGGAGAGACGGGTGCGTACGGAAAAGAGCTCGTCGGTCGCATAACCTTTGCACGTGGTATCGAAACCCTAGGATGGTCTCAGAAACAACGCCATCGAACACCATGGGGACGAAACGAAAGGGACACCAAAGCTTTGAAGCCGAAACCGAACTCAGGGTTTCCTTGAATCCAACTTGGGGAACAAGCCGATCGTTAGCTCACCCCGGACATACAAACGGTACAACCCACTTGACAGCGTAACCGCCCCAACTCGCGCCTGCGGCAACCGCGCGCTCACGATCGATATAGCGGATGCTGTGAGAAGCTCGGTAGGACTAACGTTCCGATGTGGGTACCTGAGGATAGTTCTGCAAGACATATTTCCAGCCATTCAGGAGATCCACGAATGGCTTTCCTCCCCAGTCCTCCTTGATTCCCTCAGTCAGGTCTAGCACGTTCGTCAGAGGACTGAGATACGATATGATGCAAAGAGCTGCGTACCTTGACCGAAAGAGGTGGAACCGGTCGGGTTAATCGCTACGACGACGTAACCCTGATTTTTAAAGACAGTGAAGAATTGGAATCAAGGGGAGACAACAGTCGGTGGAAGATCACCGACCATTAGGATTACAACGAGTAGACCAAGAATCAGCCCAGGAGGATTCGGGAACTAAATTACGCTCCGTCAGCCATCTCTTGCACCATTGAAAGATGTGATCAAACTTACCACCATGGATGAGCAGAACGACAGGCCATTTCTTCACGTCCAGAGACTCAGGCTTGTAGCCAGGAGGAGTGACGATCCATCCATGGATGTCGTGCTCCGCGCCTTTGCACCAGAACTCCTCGCCGGGGGGTGCTTGCCTTTAAGGGAAGTAGCCGAGAAGTCGGTGATTTGAGCGAGCTCTTTAACAGGGCTCGGAGCGTTCTTTTTGATGTCGGCTTCAACCTGAAGTAGGTTTCCAAGAACGTATACGTCGTTCGGGGACGTGAGCGACGACAGCGCAAAGAGGAGACGACCGTTAGGAAGTACTTGCAAACCCGAAGCAGCGTGGGTATCGGTCAAAGCAACGGGGGTGTCGTATGGTGAGGTGAGTTTGGGATGCGCAGTTGATTCATTGGGGGTAGGAGGGATCGGAAGCGTGAATGTTTTGACTCTAGCAATGTCTTCAACTGTACAGTAGATGGATTCCCCGCTTTCCGTGAACTAAACGAAAGGGGATGTGGTTGGCTATGTTTGCCAGAGAATGCAACGTGATAGCATACCGCCAAAGAGCTTGGGGAGCGGGTCCCAATTTTGGGTGATTGTGAAGCTGACACTGTTCGCGAGGTCGCGTATAACAATCTTGGCCCTGGTCGGCGATTGAGACTGACTGGTTGGAAAGCGGCAAACCGTTCTACCTATTTGGTTCGTGGCCGTCTTCATCAGGCTGCAGCCACGCCACCTTGTCACCCTGACGGTTGAATACTTGGGCGTGAGTTGCACCACGCTCGCCAGAGGTAGTAAGCTCCACGGTTTTCGAGCCGTCAAAGCCAACGAGGTATATCTGTGGTCGAGTCAGTAGCCAGATAGGAGCCACTAAAAGAGGGAACCACAGATTCTGTTTGGTGTCAGTCACTTGGGATCCTTCGAAGTGAAGATGATCTGGTTGTCTGAGATGTCGAAATCGTCTGTTCCACCAAATGGTTCGATAGGAGAACTCTAAAGATGAGGGATCGGTGAGTGATGGACATGTGTCAATTCAGATAGGCGGCATACCACTGGCAGGTCAGTTCCCCGGAGAACCTTGGTGAAGTCCGCGCTAAGGACGACTTTCCCACTGTCCTTGTACAAACGCACGGTGAAGAGAGACTTGTGCTTGGGCCCGACCCAGGTATCCCTCTGGCGCTCGAAATCCTTGTCGATACCAAAGCGGTGTTGCCGCGGTTCTCATACTTTTCGTCATTGTCCTTGACGGCTTTCAGATTGCCGTCTGCATGGACGCTAGGCGGAGAAGACGGAAGTCCGCAGCGGTAGTGACGGGGAAGGACCCGACGGAGACGGGCTTGCCTGTGGTGATCGACTCCGAATCCGCGAACGTGACGGGAATGGAAAAAAGTTCCTTGTTTCTTCTCCTCGCCTTCACCTGTCTCGATGACGTGCGCGATGATACGGGCATCGAGCCAAAACGCATTGCCGCTGTCGGAAAGTGGAATACTATATGGGCTTGATCCGGCGATGATGGGCGCTACGGCGAGCGATTTGTGGGTTCTATGGGGACTGAGACGGAGTAGAAAGGTCAGGTCTGATATGACTCACTTGCGATCATCGAAGAAGTAGGTGCTGACGGAAATGAGAGCCAAGTCGCTGGCCGGGTTGGGGAGGGGAGGGGAACACACGGCCTGGGCAGGGTGAGCATATCCTGAGGGGAAAGAGTTCCCGGTGCGGTTTCGAGAGTAAATTCTGTGGACATTGTAGAGACTGGAACAACAACTCGGAGATGCTGCTAGACGGAAAGACCGAGAAAATGGAGAGCAGTGTCAGGCAACTGCATCTCGATAAAGACAGGCGTCGATATCTATCAACCGTCCGAGTCCAGATGGTTGGAGACCCACCAGCTTATAATACTCCAACGTCGCAGCAGGCAACCCTGTCAGTCCCTACGAAAGCCTGGTAACCGTCCTATAGGATGTCCCTGGTGACAGCGGGGGTGGTCAGGGGAAAGCAGGACAAGGGAAATATGGACGTACACTTGTGTTGGCGGTGATATGCCCTGAGGGAGTGTGCGGGATCATGCTTCATAAATCATGAATACCTTGGATGTTTGACGGATTCGAGGAAGCATGCCACTGGTTTGAAAGAGAGGGTGAACTGGCAATCAATCCTGTCGTCTGTGATGGTATGGTCGTGACCCTGATACACTCGACGGAGGCAACATCCTGCCAGATTCTGTCTATGAGTCCTCGACCCCGAGGTTTGTTCTTGAGTGTCACGGACGAGGTCGGGACGCGAAGTTTACTGATAGACGTGACACACTAACCAAGTAGTAGAGGGAACGCGTAAAACGATTCAGGAAAGACGTGCCCTCTTGCACTCGCGAGCGCGCGGCGTCACAGGTGAGACGAGAAGCCATTGGTTAGATCGTGGTCTTTCGGCTCTGTCAGAGGGGCGGAGTGGAGTGGAGTGCACACGTACTACACGATACACGGATTCATCAGGCGGCGATCCGCCGACGGCGACACTGAAGTGACGGTCACCACTGGCAACAAGCAAGGTGCACCGTGACCGTCCTCCAAAAATATTTCGGCGATGCCGCATCCAGCGCTTAATTAAGTGTGAGAATCGTATTATCCCTCGACTACTACATGTACATCTGAACGGGAAGTTGCTTTCAACACATCCAAGTTGTTTTACGTTCCAGAACAACCTTTGGCCTGGCAAGAACAAATCCCAACTACTAGAGTACATTGTATCCTCAGGCTGGCCGTGTACTAGTAAGAGTAAGTAATACGACACAAAGATATATACTCAGAATTCGTAAAATCGGGAGGTGCATCCAACGAATCACCATCTGATTCATATATTGCATTATAAACATGGAATCCTAAAGGGTCCAGGAATAATTCAAGCAAGGTCAGCAAACCCGACCTGTAAATTACTGTATTCGAACACGGTGTATACGCCCTGCAGGAAAGGCGTCCCGATGATCCAATATTCTAGGAATATAGTCAGAACGGATACATCGAGCTCCGCAAGAGGGGGTTCAGGGAGCGATAAGATACGAAATCCTACCAGTCGTTTGTTCGGAAATGGCGTCCTTCAGCGAGGCCATTTTTGATCTTAAAACCCGAATTCCGTGGAGATGGATATACTGTCGGGTTCATCAATGGTCCGATCATGGTCCGATTAGAGATACAATTAACTGCACTCGCATGGTTATCAAAGCCCTCGCATCGGGTACATTCGACCGTCTGAAGGGTCTTGCGAACTCCATTCCTAGCCCGAAGAGTCTCCTGGAATTCAAGAGTGTGCATACGACTCCAGTCTATCTCCAGCAACGTGCCTGTTGTGGCCCATTCCACGACTATCATTTCCAGAGTCGCCATTGCGTCAAGCATAGGGGCCTTTTTATGGTTGTCCACAATCGCGGATGCATCCACCTGCGCTCTCGATGCTGAATGTTTACCATAATCTCAAACAGTGCAATACCTCACCTTGATAGTCTTGTTGGTGATGAAAGAGATACTGCTCAATTTAACGCTGGTAACATCATATGCAGCATCATCTGGCTTCAACACCACCGAGGGAAAAATTACAGCTTCGTCAACATCTAGTCCAGGGATTTAGCAACCCAAATCGACTGCAAAAGATACACGTTACCTTGATTTCCTTTCACCGCATGGTTTACAAGGGCGAGGATAAAGTATTTCCGTTCACCCCCTGACTCCCGTAGGTTGGGGTTTAGTAATACCGCGGCATGATAGGGATAAAAGTGCTGAAAAAATGCCGCGCTCATCGTTTCGCTTATTTTTGGATTTTGCGAGCATGCTTACCGAGTTCCTTAAAATCACTATTCGACCAGTCGCAAGACACGGCGATTCGAAGTACCCCCAGCAGCCATCGCGAAGAGGCGCCCATTATAGTTTACCATCGTATGCTGAGCATCGTAATAAAGTTCGATGTCGCTCGAGCAGACGTCACATTGAAGCTTTGGTAATGAAAGAAGATTTTTCTCTTGCTATGCAAATCTAGCATTCGGTTCAAAGTTGAAAATCAATGAAATTCTCACATCAGCGACTTCTTTCTGCTGATCTGGTAGAAGCCGTTGGGAAGCGTTCTCTGAGAAACTGCGTTTGATCACTTCTTCTACTCGGAGAGCCTCTACCCGCAACAAATTGAGAATCATCTTGTAGGTCAGGCGGAACTGCGACTGAAGTTTTGTTGGAGTTCCGAGCATCATCCCATTCAGCGTCGTTTGCTACAACGGGTAGTCAGTATATGCAAGAAGAAATGGTGAAATACGGAGTAGATCGTACATCAGGCAACTCATCGCCCGCAACGACAATGACAGTACCAGTGGTGTCTAAACCGCGACGCCCAGCACGGCCAGCCATTTGTGTGTATTCTCCGGGTAAGATGTCCCTGAAGGAGCAACCATCATGCTTTCGAATATTCGAGAAGACTACGCATCTAGCGGGCATGTTAACGCCCTGAGATCACCTACCCTGTCAGACACCGTATAAACGCCAAAGTCACACCGTACCATGGCAAAGGTCTCCGTTGCAAATAAGATCTTCACTAGTCCCCGAGCGAATAATATTTTGACCACCTAACAGATGGATTAGGAGTCGTGCCGCTTCATATTGTTGGCTCACTTCTTTGACAATTGACAACAGCCCTCCATGGTGCACCCCAATGCCACACGAGAGGAGGTCACGCATCTTGCCAAGTTGTGGCAGCTTCAGCTTCTTGTCCGATCCTGAAAAGGAGTTTAATCAATGTACGTGGAATTAACTTGCTACGCGAAACTGACCCTTGACTCGGAGGCGCGATAGCGCCTTTTCCATTGCAACGTGGACTTCAAGTTTGCTCTTTTCAACGGACGCAAGTGGCCGAGGAGATGGACATACAGGTTTTTGTCAGCACTGGTGTGAATCGTAAGGGCAGGCCCGTCACCCCGGCCTCGCGGTGCAGATCCGCTAGGAGTGGCACCTCGCGAGGTGCCACGTGCAGGGGTAGCCCCTCGTTGCCCTCGTGGTGCTGTGCCGCGCGCACCAACCCTTTGCACTGGGCCTAAACCAGCCGCTTCTCGTTCCTTATCCTACTTCCTCCTTAGGCGCTGTTCTTGTCCTGTCTAGTCCAAACTCGTTCCCATCCCTGTCCACCTCGACCCAAGACGTCGAGTTTGTCGAACGCATCTCGCTCGCTCATGCACCCTTGTCACCATAGACCGGCTGCTCAAGAATTGGCTGCGCAAACTGCTCACGAAGTCGATTCGTCGCTTGCTCTTGGATCTGTCCAGGGATGTGTACAAATATAATTAGGCACGTTCGGCAAATCACAAAGAAGCGAACACGTGCCTCGCCCGCCACCGTCCTGGAAAGTTGCAGTAAAGGTCCCGTTAGTCCCAGCTTCTGGATCATGTACCTGTGGCAAAACATATCTTCAGCATCGTCATATCGCACCACTCTCTCCTTCACTTACGCGCTAGTGGCCAACATGATAACCATCACAAAGTAGACTGGGTTGAAGAGAACCAACATCGCCTCGTTCCATCCGAGGATCACCAACACCCCGTATATCCAATAGGGAACCTGTGCGATCGACGACACCGTGCTTCTCTTGGCTTCGACGAAGTAGGCGTCTGCATCCCGTCTGAAACGCGTCGTGAGATCAAACAACTTCGATTCCGAAAAGACGACGAGCGAGGACGCGAAGTCGAACTCTTCCTCGGCATTCGACGTAGGCGATGAGGGAGGAAGCGAGTACTGCAGAGATGGGTCGACAGGCGATATCTTTGAGAAGAGCGGGACCAAAGATAAGGTCTACACAGTTTGGTTAGCACCCCTTCGTCAAACCACGATGTGGACAACATACATCGTCCTTTGCTTTCCGGAAAGCACCCTCGATGTCGTCCTCGGGTTTCCACACTCGAGGGACGCCGTTTTCGTCATAGCGGAAGCGTTCCTCAAAGTGCATCCGGAGCTTGCCGAGGATGGCAGTATCTGCCGTGAGTTCATCGATCTTGGAGCGTAGAACAAGCCAGGCACGTATGCGGACTGACGAAAGCGCACTAGCATTCTCTTCCTCCGTACAATTGAATGCTGTGGGGAAATATAAGGAGTTGATAACAATAGTGTGAGTAAGACAAGGTCTTACCTTTTGCCTTCTTGAGGTACGATTGTTCGGCCCTCTCCAGTAACTCCTTGAACGCCCCCAAAACCTTGTCCCACATATCGGGCGTAGCCTTGTTCAAAGCGACGTCCACAGGTTCCGAAATCTGTTTCTTAAAGTTTCGCTACACAATGGTCAGCACATGATCATCTCGTCATGTTGCCACACAGTCTCACCTCGATAAGATTGACCGTCTTTTTTGTTTCGTCCTTCCGGAAAACCTCGGCAACGTTGGCCATCTCCTCTCGCAACAATTCCAGCTCCTCCTCCCAGCTCCATTCCTCCTTCTCGGTGCAGGCTTCCTTGCCACCCGTCGCGAACCGCGTCTCACACTCGGTCGTCGCTTTGCTAACAACGTCTGCAAAGTTGTAATCTGCACCGCTACCGCTCAGAGTGTCATGCAGTGCCGACTTGAAAGCCGACAAGCACAATTTGTGCAAGTTCTTGAGTTGACCGAGGAAGAGAGGGCTGAGGATGGAGACGATCGTGGCGTGTAGGTCGAGACGTTTCCGGGAGTAGACACCTTCGTGGTAACGCGAGGCGTCACGATCATAACGGGCTATGTGGTACATTGGTCAAAAGAACAGACGGGCCGGAACGAAAAAGCCTACCAAGTGCTTGATCCCTCCAATTCCTCATCAATGCGCCAAGTCCATCAACGACCTTTCCGGCCTCGATCGGTCGCTTTTGAGACCTTTACTGTTCATTAAACTCGCCGAGTGCAGCAGCTGAGATCTCGTCGCAACGGAATTGTGCTAGGAGCTCCTGCTGTGTCGGCAAGTCTAGATCTTTGTTGGTCTGGACTTGTTCCTGCAGTTCGCCACGCCGTCGGTAGACGTAACCGCTTGACAAGCGAGATTACGTACCCAAATGTTCTCCATGTAAACAGCAGCACCGTCGGCCGGTATTCGCTTGTGGTAGACACCCTTGAAGAGATAGTCCTCGCGCCCCTTGGCCGTAAAGCGCTGTCGGAGGAGCGCCACCTCGTCCTCGAATTTTTGCGCTGCCAGAATCTTGTGTGGAAGAGCGGTGAAAGCCAAATCAAAGTAGTCCAAGAGCTGAGCGTCCGCGAGCCCGGTTGGCTTGGACAGCGCATCCCAGATTCGGATGAGGTCAACAGTGAGCGTGTTCTGCAGATTTGACAGGGGTGTCACGCCGAGGTGATCCCGAATAACGAAGAGAAGGAGCGTCCGTGATTGGGGACCCTCTTGGGCCTTCTTGCCGAACAAACCGAGATTGACTTCGAAGACGGTCTTGAGAAGGCCCATGTTGGCACCTTGGTAGAGACCGACTTGATGTTCCCACAAATTAATAATCAGAACTTCGGACGAAGCGAGAGAGAACAGTGCCGATTTGCGCTCAAAGTCCTTGAGTGACATTAGTACACGTAACAAAGGAGAGGTGAGACTGGTCGAACCTGGTCCTCGCCTCGTTCACGACCGTCTGTACCCTCCACGTCCATGACCATGACACTCATTCCTTTTCCTCTACACATCCATATACCTAGTGTGGTCGGAAACGTGTCCTTGGAACCGGAGGAGAAACTCACCCTTTGTAGTCTGCTGTCGTTTTGTCTCGTCCATGACATCGAATGTGGTTCCAAATAATCTGTTTAAAAGAGTACCTATGCGATCCCCAAGGACGCAAGTGAGCATACGACACGTGCCCAAACATGGTGACCCACTCTTTCCTGTCGACTGAGAGCCAAAGACAGCGACGATGTTGTAGTTGAATCCGACATCGCGGAGACCCCAACGTTGTATTTGGGTCGATAGGTGGGGTCTACGGGTCGAAACGAGTTAGGAGGAAGAACGTGGGCGACAGTGACCGAGGCAACCGGCCATGCAACGCTACTCACGTAAAGTTCTTGTCGTCGTCGATTATTTGTATCCGGTCTGAGGGAGTCTCGAGGACGTGACCATTGGGCATTCCGGCCAAGTCTATTTTTGTGTTCATGATGGGTACACCGTTTGCAACAGGTCCGCTATGCGTCGGTGCGAGTTCAGAGAGAGACATTGAGGGAGCGAACGAACAGAGAGTCACTGAAAACGCGACATTGTTAGTGCTTCACCAGCTTCCTGGTATCTAAGAACCGTGAGGAAAAAAAACGCGTTTACGGGCCATGAAAAAACGTTCAACCCTTGGAGACCCATGCTCGTTGTGCATCCACGATCTTGAACATATCTCTGCCAGCATAGAGGTAATGTTCAAGAGGCACCGGGCGATGCGCTGTCGAAATGACGTAGATGTCCTTCTTTTTGGTGCGCCTACCATCTGTGAGAGTAATCCCACAGCGGAAAACGCGTGGATATACACCCAACCTAGTCCGCGAATTCCTTGGTGTTCGGTACTGTCGCAGATAGAAGAATGATGCTAATATGATCGGGTAACATGATGATAACTTCTTCCCATACAACACCGCGCTGAGAGATCCACATCGATCAGCAAGAAACCACTGGAATGTGGACGGAATGCGTCACCTCTGCATCGTTAACATAATGCACTTCGTCGAATATCACAAATTCCACATCGCGGATAAGATCTACGCCTTTATACAGCATACTGCGGAGAATCTCCGTCGTCATCACCAGGCAACTTGCTTCTGGATTGATGAACATCTCCGGTCAAGATTCCAACCGAAGAAGAGGAGAATGTTTGCTTGAAGTCGCGGAACTTCTGATTGGAAAGTGCCTTGATAGGTGGCGTGTAGATGGCTCTAGGACGTTCGGCTCGTAGGCGGAAATGTAGAATGCGTTGCTCAGGCATACCTAGTCATGTGCTGCTCCGCTAGAGCGAAGGCATATTCCGCAACCACAGCTTTCCCTGCAGATGTATGCGCTGCGACGAAGACAGAGTCACCCATCTCTAGGTGGTACACGGCTTCTTTCTGGAAAGTATCCTGCTCGAAAGGATACTTTGGGAACGGCATGCGTCACCGGTGCAAACAATCCAAGCTCGCCGAACTACTAACCTTGTGTGCCATCGGCAGCACGAGTTCGTGAAAGTTCGTCATCGGTTTTTTAATATCCACCACATGAGCCCAATCACGCTTGACAATTTTGGGACGGTGGGTACGTCGTGTCTTCGTTGGACGTAGATGAGACCTCTGCATTCAGATATGAGAAATGATGCATATGCTTCTGTGACAAGCTCACTGTAGTGGGTAGCAGTTCGTCCAACTCAACAATGGTGTCGCCATTGCGTAACTCAAGTTCGCGTTCCTGTTCCTCCTCAGCATGACCCACCTGGTCCTAAGAATTCCGATGGTCAGGAAACATCACGGAGATTTTCCAGAGAATAAGTACCAATTCCACAGTCGCGGACGGGAGGGATTCCTCAAGAGCAGTGAGGGTCTCGTCCTCAGGATCTTCACCTGCAAGTCGAAGGCCTCTTGAAAAGCCTGGTGGAATTCTCCTCAAACCTTTCACAGATTCCTCCGAGACGCCGCTTTGAGCAGAAGAAAATAACAAATCGTCGAGGCTTCCCGGCTGAAAGGGGACATAACCAAACTTTCCCCTAACGAAAGCGTTGACAGGTCCCGGAGCACGGTCCATTTGGGGTCGATGTAAGGCTGTTGCAACGCGGGGATTTGGTGTCTGGGCTCGTCAGTTCCCAGTATTGAGCGAGTGATCAAAATGCGCACCTCCACATAGCCCGTGACGTGTCTATCCAAACTTGCACGAACAAAACTCAAGCTGGTAGGTGGAGGCGCGGGTTCAAACGAAAGCAAAGAGGGTATGGAAGGTTTAGGTTTCCAGTGTCTGCATCGAGGATGATGAATCTAATGAGCTCTGATGCAAGATATCCATACATCTGATACGTGGGTAACCAATGGTCCGGCAGAGTGTCCGGAGGTGACAAGAGTTTTGCATCGATTTTTCTGTGGACTTGCTCACGAGATGGAATGGTTCCTAGACCAATTTCCTGCAATGGTCCTTTTGCATCGTCGGGTGTTGTATCAAGTATTCTTTCGAAGAACCTTGTGATATTGGACTAAGTCTGAGAGCTCCGGGAGGGATTTGAAACGTCTTGCCACCAAAGGTGAAGCTGACTCTTTCCCGCACGGCACTGCAGGCTGTCGATGGAAAAAAAAGGTACCAAACGCAATCAGAACTCACGGTGATAGTAATAACTGGCAATGCCTGCATGTTATACCGCCAAGCTGTCTTCACAACTCCGAAACCCGTTCCCGATTCCCGATGATGAAGTTTGCACTCGTATGGATAATGGCAAGTACATTTTCGAGAATTTTATCACCATTGACACGAACGTCGTCCATAGACACCTGCCATAATCCCGGCTACATGAATGCCAATGTCAGCAACTTCCACTCCCATCTACCATTTTAACTCACAGGATTCGCCGTTATGGATGTATAAGCGATGTTACCATTGCATACTGTTTGCTCCGCCGACGTACATCTCGGCCCCAGAAGAAGTGAGTGTCAATGAGAACTTGAATGTCGGATCAATCAGGCTCCCTTGACTGACAAGCGATGCAAACAGCGGATCAACACCAATCTTCGAGACGGATCAGAAGGCCAATCCCAGTAGTAAACCGTCTGCATATGCATTGTTCTGTATCCGATCGAATTTGATCTGTGTTGCAGAACCAAAGGTTTGAGGGTCTGCCTAGCTTGGCGTCAGAATTCAATGGTCACGGTCATAAGCGATACGAAACATACAGTGAATCCAGCTATGGTTATATAGATTACCTTGGACGATGGATCCATCTAGATATATGAACTCAAATGACTTGTCCTGGTCCTTAGAAGACTGAGATGAACGAGGATCCCAGAAGTTGCGATCTCCTGAAATATTTACGGTCATCAGGGATCAGAAACTACACCCGTCCCCGGAGACAGGTAGGAACTGTTCTGAGAGCATGCAGAGTAGGTGCCTCGAGAGTGGGGAGCAAGCAAAGACACTCAGTGCTTCTGCTGGATGTGGAACAGACAATGGAAAAAACAAGGCCACATCCCATGGGCCACGTCTTGTATCAAGTTACAAACTGATTTCACAAGTCGATGCGGCTCGCGCCAATCAACGCTGCCAGCTTTTGACCATCCATTCCTTCATCCCTCGGTACCAATTTACACGGGAAAGGAAGTGGATGGCTGCAAAACCCCATCAGTAAGGATCGTGGTACCAGGTGTCAGAACGGCGACCCACCTCACCAATCCCTTTGTCCACTTCACATTATCGGACCCCTCCGTCTTCTCGATCCTGAACACCGCCAATATAGACGTTACAGCAGACTACAGTGAGATTTCCGCGATGTTTCTGCCTGGACTATGTACGCCGCCGCATCAGAAACGCGAACAACGCGTACGGTCAAGGAATCCAAATATCCAGGGGAGCCTGTCGTCGTTCGGCGTACCGTCCTCCCGCAAAAAACGCTCCGGCATGAACACTTCAGGGTCCGGATATTTGTCTTCGTTCCGCGACATCGACCTGCACGAGTGTCGCGAGGTCATCGCACGTGTACGCTCGACGAGTCGATATACTCACCAGATATTGGGCAGGATCATGGCACCTGCGTAGAGTAATGAGCCATGATCACTCCAAATGTCGGCGCAGCTCACCTTGGGGGATGTGATACCCCTCCCTGTCTCCGTCGCGGCTGCGGACATTGTTAGCCTCGAGGAGTGAACCGAGAGTCAAACAAAGAGTAAGGATTACCTACATACAGTGTTCCTGCCGAGTCCTTGACGGCTTGCACGAGCTCTTGCTTGTCCGGACTATCGTCTAGACCATGTTCAACAATGGCGTCCGCGACCATGGATGGTGCAGCGCTACCTTCGTCCTACGAATGATGCATAGGTGAAACTGATAATCATTGAATATTAATGTTGGTGGTGAAATCCGAGGGCCCGGGGAAAAAGAATGCAGAGCAAAACGGAGTCATAATAAATTTTGGGACAGGTTGTGAAGGTTAGCTGCTAGGGTCGGTTAGTAAGTTGCCACGAGATTCGATACCCCAAAAAAGAAATGCTGGTCCTCCCAGATATACTATCAACTTCGACGTTCAACGTTCATCGGCTATCCTGTTCCGAATGAGTCGGGGACTTGGCGCATGCGCACCGCTAGTACGATATCATACATGTACATCTGAACAGGAATTGCTTTCAATACATCCAAGTGGTTTTAAACAACTTGAAACCTTCCAATAGCCTGACAAGAACAAATCCCAACTACTAGAGTACATTGTGTCCTCAGGCTCAGCGGCCGTGTATTAGTAACAGTAAGTAATACGAAACAAAGATATAAACTCAGAATTCGTAAAATCGGGAGGTGTCGTTGTCATCCAATGAATCACCATCTGATTCATACATTGCATTTCGCAGAAGTTCCGACTCGGACTCACTGAGATCGGACGTGTGAGCCCCGTCAGATTCTTCCAGGTATTCCCGGCGATGCGTAAAGTCTTCGTCGTCATCGGTATTGTCGGTGTCGGTGTCAAGCACAGATCCAGAAGCCATATCGTGACTCTGATGTTGGTTGATAGTAGGGGCCGTTTTTGAAGCATCATCGGTGTTGTGCATGCCAACACCATCATATGAGTCATTGGGATTGGGTATGGGTGTGTGTGTGTAGACATGTCCGACAGAAAGTCCCCAATGGTACCGCATCATCATGTCACGATCCACGAATCTCGAACACAATCAGATAACCTCAATTTGATTGTGGGCCAATGTACATACCGATTGATGTAATATATTTTCCAGTCTTCGGAATCACGAGCATTGCAAGATGTTGCTATACCACCAGGGTGTAGTCTCCCATCAGCAAATGAAGGAATAAGATGACAGGATCGCAGCACGTCAGCGGGATCGACGAAACCACACGCGTCATCCCGATCCATCGGCACGAATCTTGCTCGGTCAAGAGAGGTATGCTGCCAACCAGAATGTTGGTCTGGTAGTTCAAACCAACGTACCCAGAGGAAGTCCTGTCTCCGCGACTGGTAGTCTGTGTTTCCAGGACCGACATATATGACATTTGCGTGATATATGCCAAGAACCCGGGCATAACAAAATGGATGCCCTGAGACATCTCCGTCAGCTAGCAGCATGATATCTTGATGTTCTGTTCGGGGATTGATTGAGTCGGTTTCCCTGCGTAGATCATAAGTTGTATAATTGATTCGGAGCAGAGGGTGCCTGTAGATCCGATCGCCTTTAAGTATAACGTGACTGAGCAAAGTAAGAACAGATTGATCTGGTTGATCCATGGAATCGAGTCCACAAAGCTCCAGGGAATCGGTATTGAAGACATGAGAAGGACTTGCGCCATGCCCTTGTGCATGCAGGCCACGGATGCGAGGCAACAAATGTAACTTTAACCTCTGCACAAACTCCTGAAGTCAAACAGTTGTCAATGTTTTGGAATCTCAACATTAGAAGTGTGAGCACTTCTGACCTTCGCAGCAGGATCGCTCAAGTTCTTCTGCATGAACCGAGTGATGTCTTCAGGCATATTCTGGGATTTTCCAATCACATAGCGGGCTTCTGGCACATTAGGAGTTGGATCTTCTCGCTGTAGAGTGTCTCTTCGGGTGCGAATACGACGGATACGAGCTTGGCGACGCTCGATAGACGCAAGCTGTGACGTGAAATGTTTTCCACTCGTCCTTCGGAATCGACTTTTGCTTGTGCGATGCTCGAGCTCTCCCTGTGAAGACGGAAGTCCTCATAAGTCCCAACAGCGATCACGAGATAATCAATGAAAATATCATACGGGCTGCGTGGAAAAAGAATCTGTTGTTCCGAAAAATCTGATTTGTGCAACGTAATCACCCAGAGCGTGAACTTTATATGTGCTCAGATTTAGCACTTTGGAGCGACGTCCGGTTGTTGTGCCCGGAGCTGCTACGTTAATCTGCGAGTGGGCAAATGAGCCGCCTTTCGAACGAGCTTGATGCCTCATACGAGCATCTACTTCACGCCGAAGCTCTTTGGTGGAGAACACAGCGCAAGTCTCGTTAGCGAAACTGCGAAGCTTGTGACCGAGATCTTGCGTGACACGTTCCAAGATGGCGAGTGTCTCATCTGTATGCATGCGTAATTTCGCGAGACCATGCCAATGGGCAAGGTCAAATAACATCTTCACGATTTGCCCATTATGCGGCTCGGGAAGGAGTCCTGTGAAGACCGGAATTGCACACTGTATATGTGGCCAGGTAAGAAAACAGTTGCAAGTCACCCGAGTCAGCGATTCCACTTACCTGCAGCAGATCTTCAAAATCGCGTGCAGCCATCTGTTTCAATTCAGACACGTTTCGCCGAAAGCGCCTGATGGCGTCGCGACCGAAGGTGGGTACCTGTCGATAACTGTTCTAATGCTTGAGTCTCCCACTAGATGAGTGATGGGCAAAGCAAAAATCTTACCGCTGGTCGAGCATAGCAAGCAGGTTCCCTTTAACACTGTCCAGTATTCGCAGCAAGTGGATGAAAACTGCTTTCCAGATCCCCAGTTCAAATTCGTGTAAAAGATCAACCACCAACATAAGAAAGAAATCAAATTCGAAGGCACAAAGTGTGGTGGAAAAGGCATTCTACATAGGACATTAGTATCCATTCACCATGATGCAACACACAAGCTCATGCCTCTGTTGGTACTAATGATTCGGCCTTAAGAAGTCTCTCGACCTGTACGGCATCTACCACATAGTGTTCTTCATAGATGAACTTCCGTGCGGCAGTAATTTTTCCCTGCCGCTCGGGGGTGTCTTTGCGAATAGATGATTGGCGTTGTAACATGTCTGTTCCTGTCGCTACCATTGGTATCTGGTCTTTTTTAACGAGACATCGCGGGCAGGGACAACTGCCAAGGTTACGTATGTTTGCAATCAGGATCCTACGTTGGGGAGCGGGAGAGTAGTAAACGCTCAAAACGGCAACTTAAAATCAGGACTTGAGATTACTTACTTTTCAGGATAATCTGCTGAATACGTAAAGATTCGCGGATACAGGCGTCTTGTACATCCGTCTGCACACGTAAGAACAAACCCATGTTGATAGGCCTCAATAAAGTCGTCATCAAGGAGCACTCGCCACTGGGAATGGAACAGTTCCCTGCGACAGTGTGTGTAGAAGGAGCTCCCAGGTGGGTAACTTCCCGAGTTCTCTGACACAAAGTCTTTAAACTCATCAGGCAACTGAAGCATATAGCAATCAGTAATCTGCCAACTTTTACGGAAGAAAACACCTACCGCCTGGAAGTATGCCGCATGAGAGCAAAGGTTTGCAGACGGTTGACATCTTTCATACTTTGAGTCATTTCCGAAGTAGACGTAGAGGGGCCACAACTTTGCATTGCCAAAGTTTGTGAGCTGTGTTGCGTCCGACCAAAACATGAGGGCAACCACCCGCCGAGGTAAATTACATCCTGGTTCCGGAGGAGATTCCTGGAGTACTTGATGGGCCTCAAGGAATGCCGGTGAAGTAAATAACTCCCCATAGAAGCCTGTGTCTCTCTCCTTGTGGGCAGGGTGCCAGCGCAATTCGTATGGCTCGAATCTGAAACTCTTGGAAAGACTACGATCCAGCAGGCGTTCGCGAATTATAGACAGGAGGGTACGGTAAAAAAAATTGTTGACAACATAATCTTGTGGTCCAGGATTTTGAGCTCGGCGAGGGAAAGGAACGGAGATCGTGGCGCGTCCCTGTATCCACCCCGCATCGTGGTCCAACCATTCTTCTTCCGCATCGCTCTGAGGATCGTTGTCGGATGTCTTCAAGACTCCCAAGTAACGGTCTAGTCCTGTCCAATTTGTCGATCGGATATCATCTGGATGGAAATGTGTGTTTCCGACAATGGATACCAGCTTCCTGAAGCTAGATCGTGACTTCTGTGACCCGTGATTCCAATACCAATCGCCTAGGAGCCAGGAGCTCTCGTTGGGGTAGGGGTGGAACGGATTAAAGAGGTGCTCTCCTCCATCCTGGAGAATGGTCTGTCGTGGTAGATCTTCATTTGAAGAATCTTCTGGGTCGAGTAGGGGAACAGAGTCTTTGTCGTAAACGCGGAATAGGCCAAAAGCGTTTGCTTGTGACTTGAATGTTGCTCGTAGACGCACTCTTTGAGGTGTGGAGGATATAACTACAACAGTCTGTGATGTTGTCGTCTCAGCTACAATGCTTGGGGGGGGTAACGGCATAGGTGGTTCAGGCAGCGTATCCCTGAATCGCTTTGGTAACCGTCTTTCCCGGCGAGCTTTGCGCAGGGACAAAGGTAAGTTGCCGGTGTCCGCTTGTGAATCTAAGCCAGTGGGGGTTTCAGAGGGATGATCGAGCTGGAAAACAGATGAAAACATGCGTCAGCGTTCTTGCGCTCTGAAGTATCCCAAGTTGAATTCGTGTCAAAGGCACTTACTACCTGGCCAGCTTCCTGGAGTTGAAATGAACCGGAATCCCCCTCGTTTGGATCTTCGACCAAGGTTGTCCCATTCCCATGAGACTCAGAAGCGGACAGAGTTTCTTCGTCTCCGTCAAGTCGTCGGGGCCTCTTGTTCCGATAAATCTCTTTGGCGACAAGTAGAGCATCAGAAAGTCGTTTTTTTCCCCTCCGACAATCCCTGTTGTGCTTCGTGAATGCTGCGATGTCCGAGAAAGATCGTCCGCATATGCACACTTGAGCGAATTCTCGCGCCATGGTTCGAGAAAAGGGTACTTACCAATCTGCCAAGGCGGCTTTCCAAGTCTCCGTTACGTCACAGACGACGCGTTGTCCGAGTCATCAAGACAAAGCCTACATGGCAGCGTTACACAAACGGAAATTTGATCAATTGAGAAATTACGCTATTGACTGATACCTCACACGCAGGAATGCCTCCGACTCCGAGTCACTACTAGCTCTTCGGAGTCCCGGGATCAGTATGTCTTGTTATTTGACTCAAATGCCGCGAGGATAGGGCTGAGATTTGAATGATATGTGGAGTGAAAACGATACAAATCCAATGAGTGACTGTGTGAGAGTACAATATAAGGGCGTGAAAGAAGGGTGTGGGTGGTATCTCACTCTTGTGCGCGGCCTCATTCTCCTGATATTGGCATCGGAAAACGAAACGGAATCAGAATCCACCGGCGAAGGCGAGGACAGTTATTGCTACTACTTCCCCTCCGAGAGTCGCATGGGGCTCGATTCTAACCCTCCCAGCGCTCTATGTCCTTCGTCATTGGCCTCGGCCTCAAGGGAAAGGGAACAATTGATGTTCACTGTCCCTTGCTCTCTTCTTCCCCGAAGCCACCTACTTCGTCTCAGTATCTTCGGGATGTATGAACGTAGCAGTCCAGGCAGGGCTCGTCCACATCAGGTGTTCTAGCGTGATGCTTCATTGCCGAAATAATACGCTTTCAGGTTTTCGTCGAATTCGCAATAAAGCGCATCCATTTCCTTGAGCAATGGGGCGCCGCTTTCCATCTCCTCGAGACCTGTTTCCCAGGAGCCGAATCGATGGCCAGAGTAGGTGTATGCAGCTGAACACGGATTGGTAGACTGGGAGGAGGAATGCTAGAGTACACCAAGGGTGCGCGAAGCTCTTTGAAAGTACAGTCACGTCCAAGTTCAACAAGAATCTGCACAATGAATGTTATTAGCTGATTGATCCAGACCACCGGCGCCCACTCAACTTTGACGCTCGATAAATCCCACGGAATATACTCAACGACCTGTTTCCATGTGGTGACGGTAAGAGGTAGAGTGAGGTACACGAATGGGTCAAACGTAATTGAGATCTAGATCGAGTTGTTCAGCAATCCGTGGAGTTTTGACCACCGTTGACTCGCGTACCTTTTGGTATCCGGGACATATTAGTGTGCTCTGGTACTGTCCCGGGAACAAGTCAACAATGACACTATTGTTCCGCGCTGCATGTATCCATGCCACGACTTTTGGGCCAATTACCACCCTCAGTCTAGCTTCTCTGCGTATGGTTTCTTGAGGACGCGGTTGAGGTCTTCATGTAGATCGTCAAACGAGAAGACTATGAGTCATGTTGTTGGTACCCACTGAAGTGGGGCGCAAAGTGCTGCAATTGCATCTTGAGCTCGCGGGGGGAGTAGAAAGTTGCGGTGGAGTCTGTTGCCCAAATACGGTGCAAGAGCGCACCCAATACCTTGGTGATAGCACCATCCATTCCGAGCGGTTGTCAGGATTGAGCTCGTTCTGATAAACACGGGCTGCGAATGCCGAGTGAGTGAGAGTATGCATGGACAAAGCAAGCTGCTTGTGACTGGACACCCTTCGGACTTCGACCCAGATGTTGCCAAGAACTGCTTGGGGAAAATATAAATATATGTAGTACCGATGAGGTGTAAGGGCTTTCTCTGGTGGGGTAGGGGTGACCGGCTGAAGATGCAAAGGTTCTTCTTACTAATAGACTTGAGGATCATTGTACCTATGTCAGTGTTGAGTTCCTGGTATCCATGGAAGTTGACGACGAACCTGGATACGTTCTCGATGATGCACCGAATGGGGGTGACATTGTCTTCTTGATCAGAGTGGAATGAATATCTGAGCCAGTGACCAACGCCAGTTCATAGAGCCGTGCAGGCGAACGGGATGAACCAATCACGGATGAAGAACCGATTGTTGTGAACCAAGCTGAGAGGCCAATGCAGGATCAATATTGCGGATAACCTGTTCTTCGGCCCAGCTACCGTCCGTACTCCTTGAACCGAAATACATCGGACACTATCCACACTGCTAGATGAGACAAGCTTGAGGGCGTGCACTGCTCAGACCTCTCCGGGTACGTCATCTCCTTTGTCGAAAATACGAAGAGGTCCAGGATATTCTGCGGATCCGTGCTGCGATAGTAATGTTGGCAGAGTTCTTCGGGGCCTTACTTGAAGCCGGGGTTAGATGCTTTTGCGGGAGGACAGAAACCTCAAATACAGCTGCGAAAATCACGTCAGATCAAGATGACTGTGGACACAAGGAAAAAGAACTAAGTTCCTTCGTTTACTAGTTCGTCACGGTTCCGTTCAGTCTTAAGGTCCTCAGTGAGATTGTGTAGTAGTCACGTCATGCATGTCTTGGGGACGTGAGAGGTAGGAGGGCAAGAACATGACCAGGAAGGTGGGCATGTGTGCGTGCCAGCGCGACCGTGTGGAGGTAGGGAAGGCGAGGGCAGGTGTACATGCGTACATGGAAATGTGGGGTGGACAACGGCAACGGCATGTGTGCTTGCGTGTACGTGTGGCGAGGAGGGGTGTGGCGGAGACGGAGACGGCATGCGTATACATGCGGTCACTGAGGGGGGAGAGCGAGAGTATGAGCATACGTGAGCCCACGGGCTCTTCGCTGAGTAGTACCAATGCTGGTGTCTTGACGCGGTCCACATCTGCGACCGGCAAGGCCTTATAAAGCGCAGCGAAGCTCTCCTGGGTGACTTGCATTCCCGGCCCAAAGGCAAACCCAAAGTCACTTAAGGTCTAGTCAAGGATGTTGGACGTGCCGAAGAACTCGCCCGCCGAGACAGACAGGTTGTGCACGACCGCTGTGGTGAACGTATCCAACTGCTTCCCACCAGCAGTTCGCGCAGATGCAGTAGCATAGTAGAGACAAGTCTCGGTAACAAAAGTTGTCTGACCAAGTACAACACTGAGAGGTTGGTCAGGTGACAAGGCGATGACCGAGGCAGTAGTGGGAATGATATCGTTATCACTGGGCGATGCTTCATTCGAAGAACGCCAGCGGAACATGAACAAGATGAGACCTAGTGTGCAACTACTCTCCGAAATGAGGAACGAAGCGGAACTTTGGGAACGGATCGTCGTTTCTCTTCGTGGACGTCTCAGGGTTCACTTCAGCGGTGTACACTAACACAGTTTCGGATCAAGTCAACGAGAGCGAACGATGTGATGTAATCTGGTGAGTGGATGAAGCGGGTAAATGTTTGAGTCCGATAATCCAATAAGTAGCATACCATATACGTGGAACGACCCATGGATCTCAGTGACCTCGAATGATACCTCGAGCCAGTGAGAATCCGAACAGCCCCCCAAAGAACGTTTCTTGGCGCCGTCGACGTCGGGGACCTCTTTGAGGAGTGCACGAAGTCTCTCATACAGCGCCAGGAGTAACACAACAATATCGGACGGATCGTGGTTGATCACCGGGGTAATTGCCAGGCTGCCGATAGGGATATGGGAACAAATAGCTGTAGAAGGGGACCAACCACTGTAACGGAGAGGTGACACTTTGGTTGTTAGTAGGATGATCAGCAACCTCCGAACTACTCACGATATCCTATCGTACAATCCCCAACTCGCAGTCGGGATCCCACCACAACGTTGAGTAACTTAGGATGATCAACAGATCAGGCCCTTAGCAACGTCGACCAGGGATGGATATCCGTCGTAACCGTTATTCTCAGCCAATTTTCGGCCCTTTTGGTGCACGGTCCTGCCAGTGGAAGGTGGGGAAAACGCAAAGTTTGGAAGATAATCGATCGTGGATGACTTTCGCTAGGACACTTCCTCCGCTATCGGCAACTCCCACTGATAGTCTTGATGGTGACTTCTTCAATCCACAAAACATGGCATGGATTTTAGCAAGTAGCCCAAGTCACTTCATTCGATCTGCTCTTGGGACTCGTTCAGGAATCACGACGCACAATCCCAAACAACGAAATACGAACCGTTCGACAACCACCACGATGAATTAAACAAGTCTGACGACCACGACTGGACAATAAACAAGTGACCTTTCCTCCCGGTAGAGTCCCAGTGTGCCGATCCACCACTTTGTGTCGGTTGGAGCTCGGATTCCTTGGTGTTAGGAAGATAGCCAGTGTAGTTTTCAACATCGCAATGTTTGCACGATGCCCAAACTCAGTTTGGAGTAGCAAGCACTTCGTGATACACTGTTCCAATGAAGGCCCTTGACGCTTGAGGAATCACCGACGAGTGGAGTTCATCAGACTGGGAGGGCGACGGCAAGAGCGGCGAGGCTGTACTAGTTGGGGGACTTGAAGGGAACCGGCTGGTCGAGGCAAGAGATAGCGTGAGTGTACGATGGATGGGACGGGAGAGACCAAACGATGACTGGGGGAACTAGTACTGGGGCAGGGCGGCGGGGGCGATCGAGATTGTGAGAAGACGGCAGCCTGAGGTCGACATCGTGGGAAAGAAAAGAGGAAAAAGAAAACTTGAAGAAGACGGTGCGCAATGCGCATGATGGGGCCGGCGGGCGTGGACATTGAATATTGAGGAGTCTCCGCGCACTCGCGCATGCCGAAGTACTAGATGATGTCCGATCACGAGCGTTAGTTTATTTTTGGGAGAGTTCGTCATCGTCAGGGGACTTCGTCAAAAAGACATCTTTGAACCATGACGGTCCGAGTCGGCCACGTACAACGTCCCGATCAACTGTCCATCTTTAGCTCTCGATTCGGCGCCCAAGGTCGAGCGTGCCTTACAGTTCGATCAAGAAGAGCTCATCGTGCCCCAGTTGGGCGATGGGCGGCGGAAAGCTTAGGCAAAAATGTGTTCGGCGATGGTCACGATCATCGCACTACGTAGTACGGAGAGCCGCGTCGACAGCCTGAGATTCGGCTGACATTGACAATGAGACTTGCTTAAATTATACATGCGCTACAATCAGCTCTCCATCCTATCGATGTTCTTCTAACGAATATTCTCCAAACTCCCAACTAAAGCACTCCTGCAGCCCAAAAACGTGTCACGAAAAGTACTGACGGAAAGGAAACAAACGTACCACACAATCCTTTTTGCGCGTCGCCACCGGGACCTCTCGTCCGACGTCCACGCTCGGGTTCCACGGTTCTCTGAGGATATTCTCGATCACATGCACGATGCCGTGCGTCCGAATGTCGACCGCCCACGATAGATTTGTCGTACACGATCGATGCGCCGAGGTGACACCTGTACGTCGGGGGTCAGCGCAAACAAGGTAAATTACGATCTCGGTGGCAACAACACGAAGCTTACTTGGTCTCCATCGCGTATCCTCCCAGCGAACACGTAGAAAGGATCCCATTGCACGTCCCCATCGCGACAGGTCCACCGTATGGTACACGTGGGTGACGTGTTGCGTCGACAGCTGGAAGCGTTCGTCAGTAGTGAGCACCATGGCACACGTCGAAAGACCACTTACAGGCGAAGGAAAATGTAGCCTCTGAGACGCAAGCTTCTCCCAGGCGACTCAAATGCCACCGCAGGAACTCCAAACGTCACGCCCAACAACGAAGCGAGCGCACCACCTAGTAATCGTTCAGTGTCAGCATCCGCTAAACCACCCACGTAAGACGACCTCACCGACCTAGCGAATGTCCGACGAGCCATATGTCGGCCGTAGGATACATATTATTGTATAAATGAGTCTGTACAATGACATTGTTGAACGATCGTTCGGCCCTGGCAAGCCCAACTGAAAACGAAAACGAAATGCCACTCACGATACCGACAGAATAAAACAAGCTCTCGTTCATGAACGCCCGCGTCAAACAAGTCTGGTCACCCCGATGACACCCACACACCATCGTCCACGTCCAGTCGATCCTGGCGCAACAGCAGCTAAACAACAGATTGTCGTTCAACTTGTCCTTCTTGCCCGGTCCACTGCTCCCGAATGCCGACGCTGACGTGCCTTTGATCGATAGCACGACCGTCGAGTTGTCCAGCGTCACGAAGACGTAACCGCGGAGGCTTTCCGAGTCGGGTGTCCAACCAAAGGGGTATTGCTGTTACAAGGATGATGATGTCCGGCAACTCCCACAAGACAAACGGGGGGAAAAAAGCGACGTACAGGGATCCATTCCTCACCCGGCTTGTACCACGCAAGAGCGTCTTCCGCTTCTCGACGTCCGGCCCGACGATCTCGGTCTCCCACCATGGAAGATCTGTGCTCTGGGCATGCCGGATCGAACTTTGTAATGCACGAGACGCCACAACCAATGAACTCAAATTCACAACGTTCACATAACAAGCGACGACGGTTCAACGTGTTTGCCAACCATGTTACGAAAATTTCAGGTGCACATCGTACGGCGGACGAAATCGTCAGATCTAGCCCACTTTTTGAAGCTCTAGATACTTAATTCGGTTGTCCCACCCATGGCTCGGCCTTCAAGTAATCAATTCTTTTTGGCCTCTGTTGGCCGCTTTATTCCGTTTTAGTGCGGACTCGGACATATTGCTTGGGCCGCCGCGTCAGGTAAGTTGTTTCATCCTTTTTAGCCTCAGCCGCCGTGCTCACGCTTTTCCCGTGTTTGATCTTGGTCTTATTGAAGCAGGAACCTGACAGGGAAGAAGCTCTCGCGCAACGTGATCAGCACTGTGTCTTGTACACTTTCACGCGCATGTTGTCCGCCACACCCGTCTGCCGGTCGAACACTGACACCAACACAAAGTTGGCATCGCTGCCCATGATGCTCCGCCCGACACTCAGGTGCGCAAGTCTTTCCTGGCTTGCCTTTAGCTTCTCGTGCGACGCGAGCAGCATCCGCATCTAGTAGTCCCCTATCCCCGGTATCACAGCCGGCTCCAACGCGAGCTACGCCGTTGGACTCAAGATCTTGCACGGCGCCCAAGTTGCCGTTATTTAATATCATCACTGGCAGTGGCCCAGGGTTGAGCCAGCACCACTCCAAGTCTACGCAGTCGTCACCCCCGCAGCCCAAGTTGACCACCTCCGTAATGCGCACGAGGTCCCAGCCAGCCCGATTTTTTTTCCTCAGCGTCTGCCAGTGCATCACACGTTGACATGCTTTTCTATCAGCAACACGGCCGACGTGCCCACGGTGTCCTCCCCTGCAAAATCTATAAGCCTCACCCACGATTACGATCACCTTGAACGGTTCGTACTGCAGCGGCGCCAGGCTAATACCAAGAAATGTATCTATCTTGAACACGGTCCTCCTTCCATTTTTGGTCTCGGTCATACTGCCAGACTCCAGTGCTGCTGGCAAGCGGGTCCAGGTCCTTCAAGTTGGACAAGCTGTGTCTACATTTTTAGAGTACAATGTATTACTGCAATTCTTGCAATGCTGGGTGTTCATTTGGTATCAAACACATTGTCGCCCCTCGCACGGTCGGCTGTATGAGTCAGTATGACCTTCAAGGCTTCAAGTTGTAAGGTTCAAGGGTTTAGTATTATCTTGTGTGACCTGCCAAGCCTGCAAGGTTAAGCGTCGCAGATCGCCTCAATCAGCCGGCCTTGCAAGCTCGGAGTGTTCCCTTGCTAGACCTAGTAGTACTTACTACTCCGGGAACTTTTTGCCGATTGAATCGGATTGTTCCGCCCGAGCCAGTCTGTCGGGCTCCGGACCTGGATGGTTCACACACATTGAACACTGGTAACTCGGTTCTCTAAGGATCAATTGCTGCGTCGGTTATCATGAACCATGACTAAGGAACCAACGCGAGTGCGCAGTCACTCAGTCAGTGTTACTCAGTCAGTGTCACTCAGTCAGTGTCACTCAGTCAGTGTTACTCAGTCAGTGTCACTCAGTCAGTGTCACTCAGTCAGTGTCACTCAGTCAGTGTCACTCAGCCAGTGTCACTCAGTCAGTGTCACTTTGTCTAACTGGATCTGCAGCCCTGTAACGTACTAACACGGCCACGTGAGGTTAAATCGGCTCGTTTACCAGCAGCTCTGATTACATAGCTTGATCCGATCAGCCCAAATTGATTGAGCTATAATATTAATTAATACGGTAGAGACTGAGCCAAAACAAGCTGCCCATGATCGGGCACAATTGGAGCTTAGGTAAACTGCTCTGGACAGTCACCGTCGAGGCAACGCATCATTACTAGTCACGTTACATTGGATGGCGGCGAACCTGACGAGAACCAAAAGATGCAAATGGTGATTTGAAGTGCACAAATCAGATTAACTGAATCGAAGGTAAGCAGCCTGAGTATGAACTCAACGATTTGGATAACGACTGCTTCGCACTGAATTGAGTCACGGCAGGCACCCTGGAGTCAGAGAAGCATGGTCGTGTGAACCTGCCAGAGTCTCGGTGTGGACGCAGCGGCGTCAAGACCGTGACGACGCAGACGCCGTGTTGGACTTGTGTGCCGAAAAACTAGTCTGGGTGACGTTTTTCTATTACTATTACATAAGCTGTTGTGGTGCAAGATCAATATAGACGATTCGAGTCCGTCACCTTCTTTTACGCTGTAAACGTCACTGGCATGCCATTCTCGGTCAAAAAATTTCCCCCTTCAAGGCATCCGGATCAAGGCATTCCATGATAGACTCTTGCCGACAAGTCTTACGAATTATATTATCTTTTGTCTGGTTGCTCAGGATGGAGATTATTTACCGAATCTTGGCAACACGACAATATAAAGATACGGTGAGTACCATGGACTCGGACCTCTTTGCCAATCTCTTTCAACCTAAATGGCAACTTGAATGAAGCGAGATAAGACCAATCGAGACGAAAGCATGAACTCAACGATAACGATTGCTTCGCAGATTGAGTCGGGAGCCAAAGAAGCATGGCGGTGTGAAACTGACACCGGGTTAAGGTGCGGCGTCAAGACGACGCAACGTGTTGGACTTCTGCGCCGACATTCAAGTTGTACATTGTTTCTATCTCGTACTTCTCGTAAAATTAGGTTGTGCTGCCAGTGACTAGGATTCAATATCAATTGACGGTTCAAGTTGCGGTGAGTCTGTCACTTTCACGCTGTCAACGTCACCATGCTTCTCGGCAACATCAGCAAACCAACCTTTTTGATTATAGAGGCTACAGAGTGCCCCCTAATGGACAGACCTGTACAGTCTGTACAGACAGGTGGCTGTGTCAGACATTTTTTTAGGTTGATTAGTAATTGATTAGT
>JBBPOK010000387.1:0-29111 GCA_038091415.1 Leccinum variicolor
AAGAATGTGAGTGGAGGTAGGAAATGATGCCATAGCACATACCTGCAACTTTGAGGCCCTTCACGCCGTACACGTTCAGGCGGGCATCGACCACCCCACCTTTCTCACGGGGTTTCATGGCACACGTGCCGAGCTAGATCATCGCGCCCATCAATGAAATTATAAAAGAAACAAAGATCGCATCGGGGTGCTGACCGAGTGCCAAGTGGTGGTGACTACAATCGTCAGAAGACAAAGACTCAGAGCTAGAAATCAGAACAGTCAGGCATAGACGACGTACCCGCATCGCGGTGGAAATTGATGATAGCTTCATTATCCGCATCAGAATAAACGATATCCGGCGCATCTATAGGCACAGGGTCATTCTTCTCCTTGCAAGCAGCTGCACTATCGGGGGAAAACTTTGGATGAGAAGCGGCAACCTCGCCACGATATGCAGGCATGCGTCTGATAAGTTCGCGCATCAGTTTGTACAATAGAGTCAACATTTCAATGTCGCTATCTCTGGTTATCAACGAAATAAGCACGGCGCACAAAATGGGAGGAAATGGGCGTCGTACTTGGAGAGGAGGTTGGGGTCAAAATCAAGAGGCGAGTCAGCGTCTTCACCGGACGTAATGTGCACGCTGCCTAGTGAGTCTGGGTACAACTCGAATACCAAAATGTAAGAACGAGTGATGATCAACAACATTGTCTCCTTACAAGACAGTACATCGCAGACAGATGTTTCTGACCCGGCGCAGGGCGAGACAATAGGTGACTAAGTGAAGCCAAACAAAGTGAACAAGTCAGATGCGACGATGTAGCCAAAACCTACCCGGCAAATGGCACGATCATAGCCATGGATTTATCTGGGCTGCGCTCGAAGTATGTCTCCCACCTCGACTTTAACGCAGGCCCAGCAGATGCCAACTCCGCTGTTGTCGGACGCATTTTCAATAGCGCTTCCATGCCACTGTGGTGGAAATATTCATATTCGGAATTCGATTCCAGTAGAAGAAACATCAGCGCACTTGTGTGAAATCTTTCCTGATCCGGTTTCCTCCCATTCTTTAAGCTGCGCTGATGTTCAAGTCAACATGACATACTGCTTTGCTTGTACGAGTTAGCCGGATCACTCACCATCAAATACTTTTGCATCACTCCAAACATCGTCCAGGGTATCAATCTCGTCTGATGCATAGAATGCCGGACAAGCAGCTATATGATCTGCAGAGGTACCATCACTTTGTGAAAGAGCAGAAAATCAGCGCAGAGAATTTACCCTGATAATGTTCTCCGACACCAGGGAGCTCAACCAGAATGGGGATGTTGTTCTTTTCCAGAACAGACCGTGCACCAACTCCCGACCTTTCCAAAATAGCCGGCGAACCGAATGCTCCAGCTGTGACTACAACCAATTTTCTGGCATTCACTGTGACTAGTTCGGTGTTGCCCCCCATCCCATCGTTGCCATAGTAGTCGATACCGATTGCACGTCCGTTCCTGTTGTTGGCGTGAGTCAATTCATAACCCGCTGAGATCCTACGTACTCAATAACGACCCGTTTCACACGTTTCCCGACAACGATCTCCAGGTTTGGATTTCCTGATTGTGGATATAGATATCGGGAAGCCGCATCGCAGCGCTTTCCGGTCACGGGGTCGATGTACCTTCAATCAGTCAGCGAATGTTTCTCTGACTTTTCTGCTGGATGTTCACCTGTAACTTGGCTAGTAGAGAGAGTAAATAAGCGGATCCACAAATTAAATGCGTCAAAGATACTGACACCGTAAGCATTTGGAGTCTTGAAATCATGCACATCGTCAACCAGTGGACGGGCAGGATCGTACTCCTTGGCCACCTTCAAGAACTGACTTCCGAACCCAAAGTCAGTCGTACTCGAGGATATCTGAATCGGTCCAGAATAGCCATGTGTCGGTCGGCCTGATATGGGCGTGAACGTTTCGAGCTACAAAGCCGGCTGTCAACCCGGGTCAGATAAGACGGTGAGAAAGTTTACCTTCTTAATCAACGGAAGAACATCATTGAACCCCCAGCCTTTGTTTCCGAGCGCCTCCCAATCGTTGTAGTCCGATTCCGCACCTCTCGCGTAAAACATGACTGCACCCAAGAAACGATCAGACATATGAATGAATGGTTTCTTGCCCATGACCCACAGTTAACCGTGGAGCCGCCACCCACGGCTTTACCGCATTGAATAACCGGTGCACGGCCGTTGAGATGCTTGCTTTGCTTTCCTACCTGGGAGTAGACAGTTGTACTGCCTGGCGCGAGGTGCTCAAGGTACCTGCATGGCTGGACGTGGTTCGGAACGTCGCGAGAGTGCTGACCACTCTCGACAATAAGGATCTTGAAGGACGGATTGGCTGCCGCCAATCTGCCTGCGATGACACAGGCAGCAGTTCCGCCTAGGGCGAGATGAGAGACGTATGCGATAATCAGCGATAAACTCACCTCCTGCGAAGATGATATCAAATTCTTTGGACATGATACGAAAACGAAGAGAAATTTTATGCCAATGGGTCGGTTGAAGGGCGGTGAGACAAGCAATTCAAAAGGGTCCTCCCAAAAAAAAGCCTGCAACGGGGAATCAGTTTGCGTTAAGTATCTTCTGGAGAGAGCTGCCGACCCAACGGGGTTAGACAAACTAAGGTGGCGACTCGAAGTGGTCGATTTGCCTGCTGAGAAGTCCATTTGAACTTAAATCCTTTTTTCGTCAACCAAAACGAGCTTGTAACATAGACTGAAATTTGCCGGTCAGGTACAGTACTTACCGCATATTTTGCTCGGCTAAGACAATTCAGATCGAAGCGCAACCAGCTTGGAGAGGAGAAGGAGAGGCTACCTGGGTTGTTGGATTCGTTTGCTGCGCCCGTCGGTTGTCCCTCTCAGAGGATTGGGACCGCGTATGCCCCGTTCTCGGGACGGTGCGCATCATTGGACGAACAAGGGGGCGAGATGGGCGTGCGGTTTCGAGCCTGCGAAAGCTCTTGTAAGGTGGCTACCGCTACCCTGATCCTTCCAGGGCCGTGTAGTTAACTTCCAACCGTAACACTCAAAGGGAGTGGAACCCCTCCGAGTGGTTGGTGTTGTATAGATAATGGGAGAGGCGGGTGGGAAGTAAAGAAGGAACGACTGTCTTCCTGCCTAAGGGTCCGCCTACGGGAGACTAGTGGGAAGTAGGCTTCTATAGCAAATTTTAGCCATCGTCACGGGGTCAGCCGGGCTTTCGGAGTCGAAGCTCCAAGTTCGGGTTGGCTTAAGTACTAACGAAGAAGCGCAGGCGGCGAGCGTCTACTACCGCTTGCCTCTTTTAGTGGACAGCTGGTCACCACAGTTGTGTGATAAGTAGGCTAACGCTACTAAAAAATCCCATGGTTCTCTTAGGGTCAAGGTCACATCTGAATCGTTAGATGCGGCTCATGGCGTTTTTTCGCCAGATATACCCCCATGGTCAATGAATATGCAGAGCAATGGACCATCGATGGCCCCAAGCCTGGTGAATAGGACGCGAACGGGATGAGGAGACAAAGCGGCAATACATAGAACAAAGCAACTGCTCGACGTCAATCGAAAGTTGAGAGAGAGATAACGCAGACTACTGGACGTCGACCGTACCAATGCTTGCCATCAACTCACTCAACGACGTCTCCGCCCGAATCTGAACCTGGATGAAACTGTCCGTCGCCACGCGTTTGTACTGCCCGCGCTTTTGCGAGGCTAGCAGCAGTGCCCCGAAAGGCTGCCGAAGCCGAACGAGGAGCCGCAATGCGCGCGCGTCGATATCAAACAGAGGATCATCGCCCAGGAAATCCTCGTCGAGCAAGGGGCTGATCCACGGATGAACGAGAATGAGGCGCCGCGTCCCGAGCGAGTCGTCCCTGGTCTCGATCCGTACCTCGCCAAGAATCGGCGCCGCAGCACGATAAACGTGAAGGCTTGAGTGGGAATCACGTGCCACGAGCTGGGGGAGACCAGTGAGGCGGAAAATAAACCCGGCAAGTCGGAGTCGACTAGAGACGAGAGATAGCGACGAGAGATCAAGGAGACGTTCATACAACATAACGATCGGAGAGGGATCGGGAAACGACGATTTCAAATCCGTGACCATTCGATCCATCTCGACGTCCTCAATGGGTTGAGGAAGATGTGGAGGCAGAACTTGGTCGTAAACAGTGAGATTGGAGGGGAGGTAACTGTGGTGACTGCCCGAAGTCCCGGTCCAAGCGAGAATGGTGACATTGTCTGAACGCGTGAGGATGTGCTCCAACAGTCGACCGACTGCTTGATTACCCTCCCCATATATAACCGGGATGGCAACGTTGAAGATACCAAATAGTGAGTATGCGATGTCTTCCTCCCGCGTCGTGTTGCGGTTCGAAGCCAGGTACAGCTTCTCACGCACCATGTCCAGCCCTGGTTGAATCGTGGTGAGCTTCTCCGTGGCAAACTGCGTTGCCCGCTCCATCTCGGAGAGAATGATGGGAGATTCCTTGTGATTAAACACGTCTAGACCGAGGTATGGCTTCCAATCTTCCGTGTAAAATTGAATCACCGTCGAAGCAACGTACTCCTGGTACGTCCACCCACGAGTGTTCCAGATGCTCTTCCAAAGATCACCTTCTTCTTGCGACCCGGATAGCACACCGAGGAGATGGACGATTGTGAACGCTGCGCGACAGTACCACCGAAACATGGCAACGACAGATTCCTGCTGAACTCCCTTGTCTGCCTGATTGACGCAGCATGTATCACTCCATGCCCACCGGAAACGGCGAGATCGGACCACATTACAAAAATTGATGAGCTTCTCAACCGTGGGGGATTCGGGTAGTCCATAGATCGAGATGTCCTTGACCATCTGGAATGTCGGCTCGGCAGGCTGCCACCTATGTGAGAACATCACATATCGATAGAATCTCTCCACCTCTTGCTTGATGCGTATATAGTCGAGACGATCAGGGGTAGTCATTGCAGACCGAAGTTCGTCGAAGATCAGGAGTTCTTCAAACGCAGCGGCTTGCTGTGTTTTATCATAGAGACGACCAGTGACGGTGTCGATGAGTACGCGAGGTATGTCACTAACGGTGTCGTTGACGAACTTTCGGATGAGTGGAGTCGTATCGAGATATCGACTTCGAATCTCTGATATCAAAATGACATGAATTTGTATTTCCACGCGGGTCAGATCCAATGAGCTCACTGCAAACTTGTGGGTCAACCGAATTCTTCATGGTCGACAACATCATCTCGAATGCACTGAACGCCTCCCTGTAGCGGCCCATGCTATGCAATATGGAGTGTTTTTTCTTGTGGCCTTTGTAGTTCGATGGGTCACCTTCAATAAACTGATCGTACCGTCACTATCATCAATGACGCATGAAGTACGAGTCAAATGATACCTTGGTAATGCTGACGAGTTCCTCTTCCAGTAAACCTGCTCGCGCCTCGCAGCATTTGACAATGATATCATTGATGTTCGTCGGGTTCAGCGAGAGTGCGCTCGAGTAGTGTTCGATGGCTGCGCTATGGTCGTTAGTCATGTCAGCGCGCTTCTCGAATTTCTTGAATCCTGTGTCTCCGAAATCAACGTTTTCTGTACTTGAGCAGGAGGTTTCTGGTTCCAAGAGGAGCTGTTTGAGTCGAAGATGTACTAGTCAGTAACATGTCTAATAGAAGTTGTGAAACTCACGTTGTCGCGGTAGTGTGGGGGAAGGATGTCCAAAAGATGTCGAAAGATGATTTTCTCGTCTGGTGCGACCGCGATGTCGTAATTTGGTGAGATGGCCATGGGCGAGATGAATATGGAGCTAGGCATTGTGACTTTCGCAAGGCATTGGTGGGATTGAGTGTCCCAGAGTGAAAACGACGAAAATCCGGAAGTTGCGAGGAGCCTGTCGTCGCATGTCAGTGCGATAAAACTTGCACCACCGGTCTCGCGGATGCTCCATTTTGAGAGTGTTGTCCATGTGGACACCTCGAGACAGTGGATGTCGCGGCGTCCGCTAGCCAATACAAAGAGTTGCTTTCCATCATTCGTCCAGACGAGGCTTCCATTCCTTCCGGTATTGACTTGAATTGGAAACTGGACAAGGAGGCGACCGTCGCGACTGTCATAGACACGAACAGAGTCATAATGACATGTAGCTGTTGCGATGAATCGTCCGTCGGGCGAGAACTTGACAGCGACCACAAAATAGTCGTGTTTGAATGGGCCAAGTAGTCGCTGGCCAGTTGAAAGTGACCAGACAGAGAGCGTCCTGTTATTCGATCCGGTTGCAATTCTTGTCGAGTCGGCCGAAATGTCGACCGCATACACCTCGTTGCTTTCTGTCTTGACCTCGGTCACCTTTTCGTGGTCTGTCGCATTCCACACCGTCACTCGACCATCCACCGACCCAGCCAGGATCCACTTTCCGTCGCGTGAGACTGTGACGTCTTCAACATGACTTCCAGCGTCCATTGACTTCAAGCCCACTTCCTTTCCATCCGCCACTCTCCATCGTCGTATCTTTCCGTTTAGGCTTCCTGCGCTCAAGACATGCTTCCCGTCGGGGAGAAACTTGACCGATCGTATGTTATCTTGAACATCGATCTCGATTGGGTTCGCGCCAACAATATTGGAGGAGATAATTTTTTCACTCGATTCCCGACTCGGAGGTTCCATCAGTGCTTTGTTTTCAGTGGTCTTGGATTCATCGTCTTTGCTCGCCAATGCATCTACCTGCTGTTCGCTATCGAAGGGAGCTGGGCTGTCCACCATACTCGGTGCTTTTTCTCTTGTCAGTTCCCAGTGCACCAACTTTGATTTTATGTATTACTCACCGTCCCTCGTTGTCAGGCGCACCTCAGAAAACATAGTTGGTAAGCTAGGTTTGAGTGTGGTGCAAAGAGAATTCCTGATCGTTTACCTTCGGTGTACCATCATATCACCGTGTTACCCCCACCCTGGGAGCCGCTTGCTTTCACCTACATCCCGTTTTTACCGGCGACTCGGATCACTATCTTTCAAATGATTGAAGAAATTCACTATTCGTTGGTCACCGGCTTTGAAAATGATCTATCTCTCATTTTTTAACATTATTCTCTCTCAGGCTGCTACTAGTACTCCGATGTGCGCACAACAAGGGCGAGATATACATATATTAGTTGTGGGTGAGCAGGCGATGAGTCCGACCCCTCTGAATCATCCTCGTATTATCTATGTGACTCTGGATATCCACTCTATTTCGAATGCTGTTGAAACAAGTTCAGAGTCTATACTGAAATTGACACCCTCGCCGTTGGCCCGTTGCGCTGCATGCATCAACGGAGTACCTTCGGCCTGTTTTGCAAACGCCGATATCATCTCGGAAATCAATGGATGAATTAACTTAAGCCACGTATGTGGCATACGGTAAGGTACACATGAGGAAACTAAGTAAATCCAGTGGTCGAATAACGACAGAGTATGTATTATCACCACCGCCTCTCGTCAGACGCCCGGCATCTCACCCCAGCTCGCGCTCGCCTTCACGAGCCAATCATCGCCTGCGCTTTACTCCACTTGATCAGCACATCCGTTTGGTCCACCCCATCAAGCGATAATATGGTCATAAAATGTTCCGCCGCTTTGTCGAAGTCCGACGTCTCCACCGCCCCGTCCCCGAGCTTCTCCAACTTCTCTGCACATCGCTGCTGGAAACCTGTCGTCCCGAGAGAGACAGAGAATAGTCAGTCAAATCCAAATCGCTCTTGGGTGGAGACAAGGTAGGGTTCCCATGCGAGATTTTGACTCACCGAGCTCCCACGGCGCCTGCTCGTCCCGACCCCCCTGCTCGCTCTGCATCTGTCTGAAACATGCGATCGCTTCCGTAATACGGCCGTCTTGCTCAAGCACGTCGCAGATCGCGTGGTAGATCATGGATTTGGGAAGCTTGAACTGAATGAGAAGGGGGGCATTGGGGTGTTGACATCAGAAAGCTCGGAGAGATCGGCAAGTAAAAGCATACACACCTTGGTCGCAGCGCGCAACGCCTTGCTGGCCGAGCCGCTAATGACCATCATGCTCGTCCACTTGAGCAGCACATTGTTCGGGCTCGACGGGCCGAGCGAGAGGATAGTACTGTATGCTGTGATCGCCTCGTCGTATTTCTCGACGTTGAACGCATCGTCACCGATGATCTCCAGTTTGGATGAGCATTGGTTCGTAAAATCTGATCGCAATAGGGATTGAGTGGTGAACTTCGGGCACGCAATACCCGAAAAACCTACCAGGAAGCCAGTCCACGAGTAGTTTGTTGGCCTTCAGCTGCTCCGTCAGGCCGTCCACGATATCAAGAAGAGCCAACGCAGCGTCGATTGTCCGGCCCTGCGCATACAGGGTTTCGCATTGGTGTTTCTGCTCGTGCGCATGAAGGGTCTGGGTGAGCGTCTCCTTCTCCTGGCGGAGTTGCTGGACCATCTTCGCAAGAGAACCGATGACTCGGTTATCTTCCTTCGGACTTGTTGGACTTGCTGGATAATGGGACGATGCAGAGAGGTCGCGTCGGAGCTCCTGGACGGTCTTCTTGAATTGCGCCAGTTCATTGTCTGATAGGCACGAATAAACATTCAATGAAGCGTGCGTCAGGACAGGAACAGACGTACTTGCTTGGTCGAGCTGTGTACGAAGCAACCTGACTGTGTCTTCGAGATCGGCCATTTCAGCCTTCATGTTTGATTCTTGCACACGCTCACGGCTCACCTGTCGCAGTCAACAAGCCGCATGTCGTTAGTTTGTCACGTTATACGAATCGCTCGATATAGGTGCACATACGTTCTCGAAGTGTGTTGCGGGAAGAATGTCATTGGTGCTTTCAAGGGTGATTGACCTTCCCCCACCCATCGCAAGGTGACCATCCGCTGAGATGGTCATGCACCGGATGGTATCCGAATGCTGGATTGTAAATCCAACTTGTTTGTGCGTCGTAGTGTCCCAGAAAGACACAGAGGAGTCACCCGACGATGCGATGAACGCGCCATTCCTTGACAGCGAGATGCATCTGGGATCCTTACTGTTGTGAATTGACCATCTCAGGAGCGTCTTCCCCGTGTTCACGTCGAGACACTGTATTTCGCCATCCTTTGATAGGGCAAACAGGTGCATGCCATCGCTTTGCCAGGCGATAGATTGGCTAAATTCCGCGTTTACCTGGATAGGTATGTCAACGAGGAGGATACCGGTCTGAGAGTTGTATATCCGGATGGAGGAACGATTCCAGGTGGCTGTCGCGATTAGACGCCCATCGGGGGAGAATTTGGCTGCGACGACGAAATGATCGTGTTGCAAAGGACCGAGCAGTCGCCTGCCAGATGCAGGCGACCAGACGGAGAGTGTGTTGTCCCGCGAGCCCGTCGCGATCTTCGTCCCATCCGCTGAGACATCCACCACCAACACTCGATCGCTGTGAGCTTTGAACTCGGTCACCTTTTCGTGGCCTTGTCCGTTCCATACCGTCACCCCGCCAGCGTCTGTCCCGCTCACAATCCACCGTCCGTCTGGCGACACCGCGATGTCGTAGACCTCCGTGGCCGCATTCATCGGCGTCGCTACCTCCCGGCCATCTTCCACCCGCCAGAGCCGAATTTTCCCACCCCCGCTATTCCCCACGATATGCTTCCCGTCGACGACGAATGAGATTGACAAAACCTTGCCATGGCCATCGATCTTTATCCGGTTTTCTATGTCCCGTTGAACGTGGCCGGAGTAGGTCGAGTAAGATTGGTCGTCCGCCGAGTGCCTCGTCCCTTGATCTTTGTCAGCGTCGGCTCCCCGATCCTTCAAGTGCCGACCACCTTTCTCACCATTTTGTAGTTGTTGACCTGCTCTCCCTGGCATGCTCGGAGGGGTGTATGGGTGATTGAAAGGAAGGGAATTGCGTAGCCGCGAAAGAATTTGCAGTGCGCCGCTATCGCCTGCTGCTCGCATTTTTGAGACGCAACGTCCTGCACCGGTTCACACACACACCATCATTTACCCTTATCCAAAAGGAGCTTACAATGGTCTGGTTAGTCAAATCCGCTGCCCAGCCAATCGTACTTGGTTCCGCTTCGAGCGCACAATGCAGAATGTCCGAGGCTCGGGTGGATCGGTCACGAGGCGTCACTCACGCTGCTTCCGTCAATTCCGTGCCTTCATGGTTGTCCGCGTCTATCTCTCGTCCTGCTGCTGCAACAAGCCATCTAGGCTTGATCCGAGGGTAACCGTCGATCCTATAACCTATGATTTCAAAACCCGCAGCGATTCGTGCAAAGTTCTGACACACCTAATATATAAACGACGGACATTGTCAATGGCACTTAGACTCGGCATCGTTGGTTCACGTTCAACCCTGTTCAACCCTACAGAAGAAGACAACAACGCCGTGGCGGTCGGCGCTTGGCATTGGGCAGTGTGGGCAGGTTTCAAGTGCCAGCCCATGACGTTATCTGTTATCCGATAATACTGTATCACGCTTGGCCATGCCGCCTCCTCCTCGGAGACTCACAGCCCAAGGGTAGGGCCAACGATGACCGAAAGCATCACGATAATGGCAAAGACCACGAGCGACTGATTGATCATCTCAGTCGGCACTCTGCGATGTTTGGATGGCGGTACGGTTGAGCCGACGGCGACCCAACTGCGGATCGAGATACCGGGATCATAATTTCTCGCCGCCTTCACAGTTGTATTTGTACTCGACCTCGTCGATTCCAATGCTACCAACCGAGCTTCACGTTCGCCAACACGTGAAGCTCAGGTTTTTCTCTTTATTGATTCTCCCGCCGGGCATTAGTGCACAACAAGCAGCGCACCTAGGAACAAAACAAGCAGAAGAGTCGCCTTCTATCGTATTCATGCATTCGGGCGAGGGCAAGGAACACACGCGTGGTAGTCAACAGTCCTAGTCAATCCTCGGAGCACAGCGTGAGTACTTGGTGCAGTTCCCATTTCCGAGGCTGTGGACGGGAAACAGGCCCATGGCATGATGGCATTGCTCACTATTTATTTAATATTTACTGCCAGTGCCCCAGAGGCAGTCTACGACGCAACGGTCTTAGTGACGTCATCGCTTGTAAGTAGCTCATTGATACCATCGCTCCCTCAATTTCTTCCGCCTTACCATCGGCCTCGTCACCGCGATCGCCACAGCCAGCCCGACCACTGTCAACACCAGCTGTACCTTGTTAAAGTTTTCGGATAGCACGTCGAACGTGCCCGACGTTGCGACACGCGTCAAGAACAAGTCTGTTCCCACCGCGAGCACCAGAGTCGTCGATTCTAGCAACGACGGTGCAGTGATGATTTGATGCACGTCGGCCATCTGTTCCAGGCCGTTAACCAATTCTGCATCTTGAAGTAAAGAAAGAATGCCGCGCACCTCGTAGTAGTGCGACAACACCAGCCGCCCGTCGTCGGGCAGTACCGGCTCGTATTGCACCAGCATCTCCTCTGCTTCTTCGCTCGTCGGTTTTCGTTTCGGCCGGCGCGGGTTCAGTAGGCGGCGTGGAATAGAATGAACGCTGTTTTTCCGACTCGATACTACATAAGACGAGGCGTGAGGAACGCCCTGGAAGAACGCTATAACCACTTACTTATTATGTCCTTGGTCGACACTCCGAACTTCGTGGTTGTCGTCGCAAGAGCAGTGACGGCATGCGGTATCAAGAATGCCTGCTCATACACCGAAAATTCGGTTGTCCTGTTCGAGTACGAGGTAATGTCCGAACTGTTGACAACCCCGCGTTTGTCGTTCATCAGTACCGCGATAGTACCCTCCTGCACGTGCCAAATGCACACGTACCTCGAAATCTTCTCGTCGGGCCCATATCCTTCGTACATCTCCACGGAAACGACGCGATGACCCTTTACACGACCAGCTTCCGTACTGTCGTCGTAATATGAATATACAAGCCAGTTTTCGTCGAGCACGGCCTTGATGTCGCATTTCCCGTCCACGACCGGCAACGAGACGTGGTACAACACGGTACCCTTGACCGTGTCGACCACGTACAAGCCACACGGACGCAAAGTCGATGAAGAAGCGGATGCGCGGGGCGCAGAGATCATCACGCTCAGATGGGGATTGAGATACTTGTACAGCGTACTCCTGTCCCCCTTGACCTTCCCCACACTCGCCACATCATGGCCCTTGTGGGAATTCTTGATGATGGAGACAACTTCATTGTCATCACCAAAGGACACACCCCAGGTTGGGAAAGCCACATGGAAGAAAGAGAGTTCGTGATTCAAACCCAGCTGGTGGCCGAGCACTTGATCACCGGCTCGCAGCGCAAGGTGGATTTGCGGAGCCATTGATGTCAGGGAGGCCCGTGTGTCAGGGGTGTCAGGGTAAAGTTGAACCTAGAAATGGGTCGGACAGGAATTGGCGGGAGACACGGACGGACTGACCTGCAAGTACTCATCCAGCATCCCGATCGTATCCTTGCCATCTGGCATAAGGAATACGTCTATCAATGGCCCAGCGATCGCGTCCACGCCTTCCAAAGGGCTGACCCATCTGCCATTGGTACCTTTGACATTGATGCGCGGGTTGTCAGTTTCGTTGTCCGAGGATGCAACGGTCTTGATGTCCTCTCCCGTCAGTGGGTCAAAGTGGAAGATGACAGTATCTACTAATGTCTGTCCAGCTTCCGAGTCAATCTAAACGGAAAACAATGGCAGAAACGAAGCAGGTATTAGACACGTACATTTTCGGCCACTCTCTGCGTGACCAATGCAATGGCGGGGCCATCCTCGCCTCCCGCCTCAGTCCGGCGGACCACGAAGGCCCTGACGGGCACAATCCTCCCACCGACCTTGTTTGCCCAACCAAGCCCGAAAATGCGACTCCATACAATTGCACCCGTCGATGTATCCAATGCAAACAGTTTCCCGTGCGCCGTCGCAGTGACAAGCAGCTGACGGAAAGAAAAAGGATCACGGACGAGTGATGCAGACGAAGCGGGCGATCGGTGTGGAACGAGATGGGGTATGGTCGGCGCGGATGGTGCAGGAGGAGCTGGAGAAATAGGAGAAGACGGCGAAGCATACGAACCGGTCACGAATCGCGTAGCAAAGTGGACGATGTAGTGAGGCAAGTTCTAAGCACGAAAGTCAGGGAAACGATTGACGAGGTGGTCCGACGGGGTGGTGCAAACGCACTTTGGTATCTCCGATCTGCCTCGTAATCTTGTTCCAAAAGCTTTCGCTCTTTCCGCCAATTCCTACGCCACCTTCCACCACCTCTCTTGCAGGGGGGAGTTCGATAATGGTAACAGTCTGTACGGTTGCAAGAGACTCTTCGCGTACCCACTGAAGCACGTTGCGATCCCAGAGTTGGAGAGACCCTGTGGAGGTAACAAGGAGAAGTTTGTGGGGAATTTCGTCCGAGGACGTGGAGATGAGAGAAGAGGGTAAGAACGCGACCTGCATAAATATAAGCTTCAATGACAAGTATATGTACAACCAACGAACACGCACATGTCTGATTGTTCCATGCTCTCTCGTTTCAAAGGGGAATGTAAAGCCTGTCGTCTTGCCCGTGCCCTCTTCTAGATCTGCCTCAAAAACTTGATGGATCGCTTGCTGTGTTTGAATCTTTCGTTTGAATCGCGTTCAAGACAAGCAAACGGCACTCACGTTGTGAACGTTAGACCAAGCCACCCTACCTATATGCATCTTTTCACCCCCGTTTGGCGCACCAGCGAAGTGGGATCCCGTGGTGGATGCAGATGGCGTCTGTGTGCGCTTGACTCAGCACACGACCACGCAAGTAAACCAAGAACACGACTCACCACATCGCCAAAGCTCCACACCGCTCTCACTGGCGATCCGCCACTTTCATAATCCATGACTTCCGCCGTGCCATTCTCCTGGAAAGCCATGAACAAGCCATTGCCTGAAAGGTCGACATCCTGGATGTACTTGTACGATGCATTGGGAACAGTCAAAATTTTACCCTTAAGAGAGGGTGAGAGCGGGGCCGAGAAGAGCGACAGAGCTTTCGATTCGGTCGACGAAGATGAGAGCCAGACCAATGAGGGACCAAAATCGTCAGCGCCTGTAGCGGAGGAAGAGCCCACACGCGAAGGACCCAATATAAGGAAATCGGTCAATACGTTCGCTATGCTAGCTGGTATGTTGACATTAGCGACGACTTCGCCCGTCGCCAAATCGAGGGTGGTGACATGCAGCGTGTACGACTTGAGAGACTTTGCGAAGCCTACGACGTAGAGCGTCGAGCTATGGGTGTCTGGATATATGTGGGTATACATCACGAGCGAACTGTGAATGACACGTCAGGACGAGACTGTATGCGCGTTTTCCCACTCACCCCTGGTCCTCAGACCTCCACTGCCACACCGTTTCTCCTGTACTGGAATGTATGCATCGGACGCTGTCTCCATTCGAGAGAACAACAGCTTGGTCTCCACCCTCAGCACGGACGAGCGTCAACGCGATACCCAGTGTGGGTGGGTCGTGATTTTTGCCCTCTACGGAGTTATGTAGTCGCTTTTCATGAATGAGGTAGCCCGTCGAGACGTCGTAGACACGCAGAGTGGACCCAGAAGGCCCAGATAGAGCATATACATCTGAAGTGGCATTAACGAGACGCGAAACGAGGTGATTGCTGGGAACATACTCTCGTCGTGCACTTTGAACCCCATGATGGCATCTTGCGTGTCGTGTATGCTTCTCCAGACTGCAAGAATCAACGTCACGGTCTCCGACACGTAGAACAATACCGAACAAACCTATACTGCCGTCGGTAGCATTGAGCGCTGCCAGGACGTTGTTGCTGGTAGCTGTAAGTACGATGTCGCGGCAAAATATGGGTTTCGTGAGTTGAGTGGTGTAGAGGGGAACGCCGACGAGCTTGGTGTGCCAGTCGACGACGCCAACTTCGGACTCGTGAATGGCACGAGCGACGAGAGCGAATATGGACAGCGAGAGCAGACGCTGTAGTAGCATGTCGTGTGCGGTGACGAGCGCTGTCGCTTTGGAATTCCCACATCGAGTCTACTTGAGTGACTCAGCCCGCCGCTGGCTCAGCCAACTAATAACATATTTAGTGCTCGCAACCACAATGACATACGACCCCGACAAATGGATAGACCAGCTCATGTCCTGCCAACATCTTCCAGAGGCCGACATGAAGGTCCTCTGCGACACCGTCCGATGCATTCTCATGGAAGAATCCAACATCCAGCCCGTCTCTTCTCCGGTAACCATATGCGGCGACATCCACGGCCAGTTCTGGGACCTCCTCGAATTGCTCAGGAAAGGCGGCAAGGTCCCTGAAACGAGCTACATTTTTATGGCACGTTGGCCTCCCTTTCGGTGAAGCGGTCGATGCTTAACAGCCATCTTTCTTGGTTGCATCGCTCTATCCTACAACGCACCGTGTTTTTCGGTGACAGGGCGATTTCGTGGATCGCGGTCACTACAGTCTTGAGACTGTATCTCTCTTATTAGCCTTTAAAGCAAGGTTAGTGGTTCTTGTCCCGGCTTGCCGTCGTCTTATTCCCTTTCAGATACCCAGACAAAGTTACCCTCCTTCGCGGAAACCACGAGAGTCGACAGATAACCCAAGTTTACGGATTTTACGGTCAGTGGCATCTTCTGGCTCGAAGCTTCTCGCCAACCTGTCTGCCACAGACGAATGCCAACAAAAGTATGGTAGTGCTGCTGTTTGGAAAGCTTGCTGTAATGTCTTCGACTATCTAAATCTTGCCGCGGTAAGTGACTTTCTTACTGTTTCCCAACCACCACTTTACAAACTTGTCTGCCCCGTCAATAGATAATCGACGGCGAGACGCTTTGCGTACACGGCGGACTATCGCCTGATATACGGACGCTAGACCAAATACGAGTCTTGTCGCGCGCACAAGAAATTCCACACGAGGGTGCTTTCTGCGGTTTGTCCCTTCTCTCTTCCGCACTTTGCTTGTCTTTTATCCCTCTCGCATCACGCCACAGATCTCATGTGGTCAGACCCAGAAGACATCGATACGTGGGCTGTTAGTCCACGCGGTGCCGGTTGGTTGTTCGGGGGAAATGTTACTCGAGAGGTACATACATTTTAGCTCACATGCATACATCTCCCTGGCTTACCCCTAGCTTAATAGTTTAACCACACAAATGACCTGACCCTCATAGCCCGCGCTCATCAGCTCGTTCAAGAGGGTTACAAGTATATGTTTGATGAAGCGCTCGTCACAGTATGGAGTGCACCTAATTACTGCTATCGTTGTGGGAACATGGCTAGCATTTTAACAATAAGAGGGAGAGGGAACGGTGATGGTGGCCTGAGCAGTTCCGAGGATGTCACAGAGGCCGCAAATGGTGGAGATGTCGGAAGATTTTTCACTGTCTTCGGTGCAGCGGCAGAGAACGAGCGGGACAAGGGCATGCAGACAAGGAAACTGGTGAGTGTTTATCCTGTGCAGTTCATACTACGCTACATTGTGTCCTGTTTTCATCGCGTCTGTCCTTCACTACTCACCTCTCATACTTAGGGTGCTATGCAGTACTTTGTATGATAGGTGGATTAATATCATGTACATTGGAAGACATCAAAGGCATCGCCGGGTCTCTTTAGGATCCCTCCACCCTGCCACAGACTGTCCCTGACGAGTCGCCGGTTCCAAATACCCGTCGCCTCATCTTCGGGTCATTGGCGTGCCGTACGTTTGCTAAGCGAACGCTAGCAAGTGGCGCCAACTTTAACTTGGCTCTCCGGCGGAATGGTGATTCTATGTGAGCAATCGCGGTGATTGACCACTTACAGGCTCTGTTTTAGTTCAATTCATTGCTTGAACCCAATTCATCAACGTAGGGATAGTGGCATCGGTACGTATATGGTTCCGTCGGCTTGATTGAAATGCACGTTCTTCCAGGCTGTACCGAGCGGTAAAAGCTTCCCGAAAAACCTATGCTCCACACATCACATCTGTGCGTCATCAGCTGTCAATACTTGTAATGCTTTGCGCAGCTGTTGTCTCTCGATCACTAAACAATCATTCGGACCTCGAGTCCAGAGGATTTAAAGGAGAACAAGTCTACCCTTTAGAGCAACTCTACTACCTTCACAATATGCGCTTCTTCCAACTTCCTTTCGCTCTATCACTTTTCGCCGTTTCTGCCTTGGCCCAGACCGTCGGCATCAACCTTCCAGTCAATGGAACCACGGTTACAACCGGTTCTAGCTATACTGTTCAGCTCAGCTTCCCTGTAAGTCCGACTCAAACTTCCCCGCTTACTGTTTCACAATATTAATGTACCTTCCACGCAGATCTTTATCGAGAACGTCGAATGGGTCTCTGTCGTCGTCGGGCTCCTTGGCACCTGCACTGAGACCTCCGGTTGTCCCACGGGTGGACCGAGCGAAGGCGTTGGGACTATCCTTACACAAGCTCTGTACACACCAATTACCGGTCCGGGGGGCAACACCGTCCAAAACCTCACCGTGACCATTCCCGACTCGACCCCTTCGGGTCCTGCAAGCCTCGGTGTCGTTGGCCTTGCGCTTGCTGGGGTGCGTTCCAAATTTCTCAATCCGGCAGTGAGCTGACATTGACGGGCATTTAGGTTTTCAACCAGCCTGCTTTGCACTATGCGAACGTGACGTTGTTGGTCGACTAGGTGGAATGTTCGACGGATTTTGTTTATTAAAGTATTATTTACTCTTTGTTCGTATGATGGTTGGTTTGAACATCTCGAATACGTCTCCCCGAAGACACAGTACTTGATGAATTCCGATTGACTCTGCCCGGAGCGCCTACGCCGTCCGTTATAATGATCTCATTTGAGTGTACTACCGTATTACTTTCCCACGCTAACCTCATTATTGACATCCATCCCTCATGGCAGATCAACGTTAAGGAAAGTTGCTCGCTCGGGAGGGGTGATCCTTCATCACCATGTTGATCTTCACCTATTTTACGAGTGATAAAAATGACGACCTACGGGTCGGGAGTCAGAAAAGTCCGCGCGTCGACTGGTTTCGCAGTGAACTGCAAATTTAAACATGTGATGAGGAGTCGGCAGAAGTGCCACTGCCAGTGTGGGCTATCAATGGCATGGCCGCACAGCGTAGTACAGCTCGTGAGTTGATTTTTGTCTCCTTCACCGTCGGGCCGGTTACCAAGTATGTTTGACCAGTGATTTCAGTTACTCTTTTCGCGGCGTCTTCAGCCATTTTATTGCCTTTGGCGAATCTTGAGTCCTTCAGTTAGAGACTTGCAGTGGCTGCGATTCTACCCACCTGTTAGACATTCAGCGTCATTCTCTTCCAGAAGAGTCAAAAATCGCTGCCTGTCCGGCTGCGTCCATCCATTTCGCCGCCGACGGTGTGGTGTGGGTGGCTACCCACATTGATCTACTAGAGTTCCCCCAGTGGTTCCAACCTATCTCCTTCTGGCTCACTGTCGATGAGAAGATCTCCGACTATGACCGGGACCGCTACTTTTAACGGGGACTGCTCCCGGACGTGCGGCATGCCATTGATCAACGTTTGGAACCTCAAGCCCCTGATCACTCTTGTGAGGAGTATACCGACTACGCGGACATCGTGGAGGCTGGATACTTCGTCCTTCTATATAACACCTGTGATGTAGACCTCCGAAATCATTCCATCCCTGATCGTCAAACCACCAATTGCTCGCCCTTTCCTATACCTCGTCTCTACTCAGACGACGACAAAGAAGATGAGGAGCCCGGTAGAAAGAATGCCAAAGAGCATGTCCCGATCAATCTAAGGTCTCGAAAATTCAATTCTCAGTTGGCCATCGCCGTGCTGCTCTCGAGCTGACGTTTGTGGCTTTCTCGCAATGATAGGTATCATCCGTACATGGGTCAAAGGGCCTCTCGTTGATCTAACCCATGACTCCACCGCCCTCAAAATGGTCATCTAAGCGCAACCCGCCGTTGACTCCCTTTCAGGAAGGTGTCAATGGCTGTCGCTACTCACCCACTCCGGCTTAATCACTCGGAATGATCACGAATCTCGCTACTACACCCAGCTGGACCCGAATTGTACGGACTCGAGTGTGTCGCGCACTAGTACGAGCAGCAACGAGTAGTGAAGGTTCGGATCATTGGTATTATGTAAGAAGTTGATTGTCGTTACCGTCAACACTGCCTGACGAGCTCATCACCGTACGTGCCTGCCCGCTCGCCACTGGCAAACAAGACAACAACCCCGCCCGAGTTCACGAGCTTCTCCTGCAGAACAGTTATGCCGGTATTGATGACTTCAGACGATGCTTTGCTCACACCATCATTGACAATGCAATCGAGGTTCGAGATCAGCTTGTATATCCGTTTCTGCGTCATCGTGTCGTGCTTTTTGCATTGGTAGATAAACTCGGTGAGTAAAATTACATGGCTAACAGATAAACAAGCTATTTCCAACACGACTTCCAGGACTCCCCATACATGAAGTTACTATAGTCAAGCTTGTAAATCCGGTTAGGAGATATAACCAAAGCATGGACAGGAAGGTAAAAGGCGTGCCTAGCCAAAGTAGGGATCCAGCAAAAGAAACCACCATCGGAAAGCTCAATCCAACCATTATCCTGCTGATGCATCCCACCAAATGAAATAAGATCCCGCAATGTCCACACCTTGATGGAAATATCTATAGATCCAGATACGATCTGACTACCGTCAGGGGAAAAGGCAACAGAGGTGACTTTACTTGTGTGCCCCTGGAATGAACCTGCGCACTCTCCAGTTACATTCCAAAGCCTGATAGACTTGTCCTCGGAGCCAGAGACAATGAAGTTGCCATCCGGTGAATAGGCAACTGACAAAACAAGATCTGTATGACCCTTGAATGGACCTGCTACACATTGGCCAGTGATTGGATTCCACACTCTGACGGTCTTGTCCCAGGAACCAGAGACAACATGAGTGCCATCAGGTGAATAGGCAACATCAGTAAATTGTCAAGTTTCTTTTGTAGCTTTTAATCATGCTTTTTTGTGCTTTTTTGTGCCTTTCGTCTGTCGCACGAACATATTAAAAAGCACGTAAAAGTAGATCTCCATGCATTTAGCGTGCATTTAGTGAACTTTTACAGCGTGTCCGTGCTTTTTATGGCTCATTTTCAGTCACTAAAAGGCTGGTAAAAGCAAACAAACTCAATTGGAAGTATCTGAAATACCACTGAAAGTAATACCCAGTCCGACTAAAAGCAGAAAAAAAGGGAAAGAAAAAGGCAAGAAAAGGAGTACCTGGAAAGCGTGGAAAAACGAGCGTGTTGATTGGCCGAGAGTAAGCGTCATGAACGGTGCAAAATGAATGGCTGGGCAGTGGGTGGAAAGGAGCGAGCAGTAAGCAGAAAGAGGGAAAAAAAAATCAAGAGTAAAGGAACGTGGTGAAGTTGGCCGAAAGTAAGCGTCATGGACGGCGCAAAAACAAGTAGTGGTAGCGGCTGGGCAGCGCGCGGGAAGACAATAAAATGATCAAATCCTCGAACGGAAGGGCTAGAATGGAAAGGATAAAATGTCCAACACAGCGACGGAGTGGAGAGGGTATGTAGGGAGTCCCAACACGGTGGTAGAGTTGAAAGGGTATCTGAGAGTATGACACCAGAGTGGAAGGGTATAGCCCTAGCCTGAGGGGGAGAGCATTCCATCACGGAGCGAGATCATACCGTGACGAGAAACAAAAAGTTCTGTAGATTTGTTAGCCAGACTAGTATCAGGGGAAGACGACATGATGAGCATACACATCTGAGCCCGAGGATCGAGCTCCAACTGGTCAACTAAAGACTGCTCAGACGATCCAGAAATAGGACTGTCTGTCGTAGCGAGTGAGCACAGTGCGCCAGCGACGATGGCCCCAAGTGTGTCCACACGTCGGCCTGAGATGGCATTGTAGTAGGACGAGGTCTGACCTCCCCAATTCTGCAGCGAGAACGCTGTGCCCTTGGTGCTCGACTTTCCAGTGGCCTTGTTTAGGGTTCGGGGTTGCCTCTGATTATACCGACTGCTAATTGTAAGTTCCTCCCCGTCATCCTGATTCTGGGTGATATCCAACTTCCCGGTCGCAGCGAGCTGAAATGCACGTTCGAGCTGTTAACTTGTCATTAGTTTAGTCGAGTGGTAACCAAAAAAATCAGTGCAAACCGCTGCGGTACAGAGTGCGAGTGCACCCGTTACTCCATAATTACACTTGGATGGAAGGTCCAGCCCAGGGACGTCAACCCAGCCCGCAGTATCTTGCAGATGGGTGAGACCGAGAAGTCGAAGGAGAGGGGGGGACTGGAAAGCGCTAAGTTTATCAGTGCTGTCAAAATCTTTGTATGCAAATGCCCGGTCTTCCAACAATTGGACTGCCATTTCCGTTGTAGTTATTTCCTCATCCAAGTTATCCATGAGGAATCCCTTTACGATACGAGTTGCCACATTTCCGATCGTATTACGCCAGCGCGCAAGGCGCTGAGAAGCCTATCAGGCATGGAAGACGATGTCAAGTAGCAAGTAGGTGATTTAGAAACAACTTAGTAAAAGACAGGCGGAAAACACACCAATTTGTAGATCGGCGATCCATGGTTGACGTCGCTCTGCGTCAGGTTGAACGACGGATAGACGTGGTGAATGATAGCAACCAGAACATGTGCCAGGTCGCTGTCGCTGATTGTCCATACGTTCGCCTGGTCCCCACACCACAAGAGGAGACTTGGGAGCACAATGTTTGACCACTTGTCCTCTGGGTCGTCCTGCAACTGTGGTGGGAGGTCGCTCTTTGTTGATTTGAGCCTAGAACCTCCAGCAGCTGGCTTCGGTATGGCCTTACGTGCCTTCCTTGAGGACACAACCTGAGCGTGTGTAACCGCAACCGAAGCTTGATAGGGCCCATTATCGCCGTTACCCACTTTTTCGATCTTGATTTTCTTATCTGGGTGGGCTTCGATGACGCTGACAGCAGTCTGTGGGTCATACGATGAGCATGAAAATTTCTTCATAAGCGCCACTAGCCGTGGTTGAAACTAAATCAACTTTCCTTTGATGTGACGCGTGGACCTCTGGCCCCAAGCTCTGGCCGGAGGTTGACAAGCTCCATTCCGTCCTCTGCTTCAGTCCAGTCGGGTTCTTCGTCGCTTGGTACTACGCGCTTCCGTTTCTCTTTTGTTTGCTCTGGCAAGGTAAGTGTTTGATCTCCTGGAAGTGATTCGGTGTAGTCGTCCAAGACCTCAATATGAGCCATCGCCATAGTGCGAGTCAATGGACGCCGCTGATAGTGGTAAGTGAAGTCAGTTACACATGCCGTTGTATCCTGCACTGACTTGGACTCTTACCTTGGAGGTTCCCTTTGACTGTACCGCTGTGAGTTTGTCCCTGTCATCCTCGGAGTCGTCACTGAGCACCAACTCCGTTGGTACTGGACTGGGGCATCTGTCATTGATTTGACTGGCTGGCACGCTGGTAGGTATATAGGTATTGGTACGTAACATACAGCGGCATGAGATTAAGCACTTACGCTCGTGCCACTGGCAGGCCACCCGCGCTCGAGGTTTTAGCCTCCCGGGCCGCAGCCCTCTTCTGGGTAATTTTGGCCAGAATACCGCGAAGGTCACCATTCTTTGGTGCTTGCTCTGCGGCTTCAACCCCTTTGAACCCGACTGGTGAGTATACGTATAGTCTACTCAGAGGTGTGGGCTAGTTTGGCTTACATGGCTTGGGCCCGGGTACTGGAAGCGACCCAAGGACAGCCGGTGCCTCAGGCTGTCCTTCTTGAACCTTCTTTCGGACAATACGTGGCTTTGGGCGCACAGCTGCCCGATCCTTGGTAACCTCCTCTTGCTCCAACACCATGTCGGCTTGCACAGCAGAGATTCGCTGGTAAGCCTCCTCCAGCGCTGACTTTTTGACCTGCTTGGTTTGTCTAACTTGTTCTTCGTCGGCACGTTTCTGCACTGACGTACGCCTTGGCGCTGGTTTGTCAGGCAGTCCTGGTCGGGCTGTTGCATTGGTGGGTCGAGTGCGACGACGGGAGGGCTCGGAAGGCTGAGACCCTTCCGCAGGTTTGTTAGGTGCTCCTGGTTGAGCTGTGATGGTGCAATGACTCGGAGGGGAGGGCTCAACAGGCTGAGGCTCTCCCCCGGATTTCCAACGACGTGGGGCGACCATGATAGCGGCTAGTACAGTTTGGAAAAGAAGGATGTGCAATGAGCAGGCTGGTGTAACGAACAAAAAAAAGAGGTGTACGTGACGGGTTTTTGTGGAGGTATATGATGCTGACTGGCACGGCAGTGCATCAATTCCCAACATCTAGCCTTTCTCAGGCTAGCCCATGCTTGTAGCCTATCAACGAAACGGTTAGTAGCCGAGAAGACAGCAGGACAGCAAAAGACAGCCGGGTACCAGCAAGTCCTGAGTGACCTGAGAGTCGTGACCGAGTGACGAGGGTCATCATAAAGTCTGATTCTCATTAAAAATAAAATATACGTGATAATCTGGTCCTCAACTTGAACCAGATCTTATCTCTTCGATCTTGCTCCGAGTTCATTCAACCACATCCGAGCCATCACTGCTGTGCAACTCTTCGGATGTATTGAACTACGTGCCAGCTAATACTATTCACTCACTCAATAAGCGATTCGAAACGCCTTGATCGATCCCATCACAGTGGCGTCAACAATAATATTGACGGCCTCCTTGGATGACGCAGCACCAGACAGGTTGTCCGCAGGCTCCGTATAACTCGACCCGTTCCGCACGTGCATCGAACCCACGGGCAAGGCTTTGAGTGCAACAAACGAAGTAGCGTTCCCTTCCGTACTACGGTCGCCCGAGGCAAAGGTCACCGTCGTGTTTGATGAGGCGCGCGTGCGCGCCATCCTCGACAGTTTGTCCTCTGCTTTCTTTGATGAACCTTGAGCGGAAGTCGAGATGTCCACCAGGTTGTTTCTGTACGAATAACTCGTCATTCGAGAGCTGACGAAATCCGTCTCGAGCCAAGTGACCGAGAAACCGGCGTTTTGAATAGGATCCCGACTTGCTTCTTCGAGAGGGGACAAGATGTAGGCGCCTGTCGTAGAGATTGCGAGTTAGCACACTTTCGGGCTGATTCTCCAATTGCAACAAACCTTTTGTGATTTTCGTGATCATTCCGAGCGGCACTCGAGTGTAGAGCTTCACTTTCTCAAGGGTATAGCCATAGCTCTGTATTTCGCTTTCAGTTTCTCCGAGGTCGACGCGAGGAGCTCAAGTCTTACAATGATATAGAGTGCATGAGCACTCTTTGATCGTAGGTGAATTAGCACCCATCAGAAACGACGCCATGCAACCCACCAACAGCAATACTTTCTCTTCAAATTTATCGCTGAGCTTGACGTTCAGCTGTTCAGTTGTTCGGGTGCAATGAGCGTCCACCCGGCTAACAGGGGCTCTCCTTCGTCCAGGACACGGGAGACAGAAGTGGCGATAGCTTCTGCACGGATTCTTGACAAGCGAATGAGCTCGCGCGGGTCTGTTGACTGCAGCTTGAGAAGGAACTCTGAGAAGACAGAGATAGTCCTATATCCAAGCATGAGGTCGATTACGGCTTGACAGAACCAGCCGCTAAACGTGGCGCTGTACAATCTTGTCAAGGAATTAACACCGTCGTTGATAAGGCCACCGAGGTCGCGTTTCCCAGTCCTGACGGAAATTCAGAAGGGGATGTGATCACTAACATGTGGAGGCTACCTGGTGAAATCGCCCTGGAAAGTTGGGTGAGCACACGAATTCTGCGTGGCGAAGAGAGCAACTTACTTTTAGGGCCGAAGTTCCGGCACTGGAATCAAAGTGCATAGGCCTATAACTTGGTGTCGAGTGAGATGGACTCACTATGCGCGACTGATGGCATCACCGTTATTAGCCCAAACTGTCCAATGTCAGTCCGGATGCACGATGAATCATATGTTGACACAAACCATTGTTGAAGACGGTGTCCATCTCTGATCGTCCACTTTGTGACTCGATCGTAAGTCCAACAGCCTCCATTTGCATACCAAGAATGTGACGAGCAAAAGCAGACTGACAAGGGAATTGAGTACAGTGAACACATACTAAAGCGAATGATCATACCTGAACGACGTTGGTCCTGTCCAGGCAGACAATGCAATTAACGCGGAAAATACCCTTCTGTTTCGATAACAACAAGTTGTCAGAAACCCAGAAATACCTTGGTAAGCATGAGCGGATGATAGTGCAGAAGATGTATCACTAGTCGCACCCATGGCTTTCAAATGTTCGCTCTAGGTTATGGATAAGCTTCCAAAGGTTCTCGTATCTGTGTCTAATAAGATTTATGGTTCGCGAGTTGCAAGAATTTAGCCACTCACTTCATCCCTCGTGTCTCGCGATGAAAATCGTACTCGCGATAACTAAACAGTCGTCAAGTCGGCAAACAACACAATGGAGAGTAGCACAAACTTGATATCTTTATTTTCCATCTGTTTCGCGTACGGCTTGTATGCGTGGGTCAGAGTGCTCTCCTTTCCCGTTTGTTCTGCAAGGTTTACTATCGTCTGATGGTGGTGACAAATCAGAACAGCATATAGGCGATCAGTTTAAAGTGGCTTACATGCGATCCGTAGGCATCAATGGTGCGCTGGAAGTGTCTCTTCATAGCATCCAAGTTTTGCTCAGGTGTGGACTTTGGTGATAGGATCGGCGGAGGTTTCATACCGTATCCAGACTGCGTCCAGTAAAGCGGAGCTGTCAAAGCTAAGTCATGATGTCTATCCTCGAGGGTGAGTTACATACCCGACCCACGGATTTGGACGAAACTGAATACATTCGCTATGCTATTCCTCTGCTTGCATGTGAACAAAACGGAGTTCTGCGTCGAGCACCATGACCTACCTGTATTCTCATAACTGTCTCCGTCTCGACGAAATTCGCCACATGAGCCTCTTCGTCCACACCTCTCCGTTGATAACGAAGTCCGGCTCTATATCGGAGCGTCTAGATGCGATCATGTAGTCCACGCGTGAGGTCATGTCACGTTCCGACGCATCGGAATCCATCGGGAGCTCGAAGGAAGATACCTGGAAGTATCCTTGCACAATTGGCAACGCATATGAATGCATCTGCAAGTATTCGTTATCAGCTTCGTCACCTGTTTGTAGATGGTACGTACCCCTGCATCTATGAAGGGTTTCGCGAGCCATTCATTCCACCAGAATTCTCGGCTGACACGTCTCCAAAGCGGAAGCGTAGAATGTGGCTCGACAAGGGGATCAACTTTTAGGTCTGGATTCGCAGCTGAGGGGTCTGGGGGAGGGGTATGGAAAGCAAGTTTTCTTCCGTGCGCGACTTCAGAAACTGGTCATGCTTGTTCTGCAAAGACCTCGTTATATCTGTTTGAATTTTCAGTGACTCGTTGACATTCTGAGGGAAAATTACCTACCGAAATGATAGGCAAAGTACATGCAGCCCTTGACATACTCTCGGATGCATTCCCGAACCACCCTATCTTCAAGTTCCGTGTGTCGTCCTTCCACCGATTCCGGGGATGGTGCAGTGGAAGTTATGATCGTATCAATGATTGCTGCAGGCTCCCCTTGAGCGTTTGGACGATAGAATCCAAGTTCAGGGACTCCTGGCGTTCGTCTGGACCTGTGGCCGAGTCGTGCGTCGAGCCCGAGGTGGGCTGGCGCCGTCTTGACCAAAATGACATTCTATTCGCAATCACTTTCGCCACATTGGGGCTTGCCGAAGAGTCGCTCGATGTCGGGGTCGACGTTCCAGAAGATGGGAGTGATGAGAGATGACTTTCGGCGGGGGTATCGCCGACAGTGTCTAGTGCAGGGCTCATGATCCTCACATTGTTCTCGTCGGCGAATTTGACGCGAGCGTTGCTTGTGGACTCATCCATTTCGGAGGTCAAATCTTGAGTATCATCGGAGCTGCGGGAGGATGACATGCGAACCGCGATGGTATCAAGCACATGCTGGGCATGGTCTTTGATCAAAGGGATCGCACGAACAGACTTGACAGAGTAGATAGAGCGGTTGTCGTCGAACACTGTTTGAACCATAAATTAGTCCCAACTTCGAATAAGGGAACTGTCGACTCACGAGACCCGACGTGGGACCGGGCAATAATAACTAGCATATATAATGCTGTCAAGGTCGCTACTTAGATTATAGATAAAGTCCTCTATCATGGATTACAACCCATACCATTGAAGAGATCCATGATGCCCACTATGCCGTATACGACGACGGCAGACTTCCAGTCGATCGAGGAGTCGCTGCTATAATACTGAAGTTCTTGAACCTTTGGATGCTTGCCCCAGGAAACACGGACGTATGAAGCGGAATGCGAAGGGCCTGGCAGATGAAGGCGCATGACCAGACCCTCATCTGTGGCAATAATGGCGATGCGTTCGTATGGGTGGGGATGAGGAATGGGAGGAAGGACGAAGCTTGGCTGTAGCCCAACATTTGTCGCCATGTCATGGTCGGGCACTGGTCCGACTTTATCAGGTAGCCCGGGTGGCTTCGGGGCGGCGGATTGCCTGGCAAAGAAGTGTTTCATGGGCAGCACAACTAACCCTCGTCAGCGTCACGCGGCCCCCCTCTGAGTCACCAACTTGAAGGCAAAAACGAATCTTGATCTATGAGTGCTTGAACCAAAGCGGAGCCGCCATCAGCAATTAAAAAAACGCACCCATGAACGACTGATCCTCTTCCAGCCTCGCATCCAAAAGCTCGCACTGTAACAAGACGGGGAGGATCTGTACCTTCAACAACCATTCTGCACCTGATCGCGTCTGTGCCATGGGTGTCAACAAGGATATCTTGGCCTCGTACTACACACTGGCAGCGCACGTCAACGAGTCTTCCACCGCCCGGAGATTGTCCACATACAGAATACTACAGATTGATCACCAAGCTTGCAAATTCGCGCACGAATTGCACGCGTTGGTGTCCCGCGCGTCCGCACCTGAAACGAATCGTCGTATTGGTTTACGAGTCCCAGTGGATGCTCATACCTAGAAAAAATTACAGCTATAAAAGGCACGCCGGTCGGGTCAGGAGCGCAACGGAGGCAAGCAGAAAACCAGACACACCTTTGGCCACCATCCTCTGCGCCTCGTTCCGAGACTCGGTGATGAGCCACTCGATTCCCTGGTTATGCTCTACCAGACGCATCGTTTCCATCAACGATACGGCGTACGGATACACCCGCTCTTGATGTCTCATGATCATATGTGGCACCTAAAAGTACAACCACAGGTTCCAGACCCCCTTGATCATCTGCGGATCAATGTTAACCGCGAGCCTGAACCCATCCCACGGAGCCGATCTCGAACAGAAGTCCGTTCACGGACATGTCTCGTCGGTTGATGCCTTACAGCAATGTGTCAAAGACCGGTCAAGCTTCTTGCAGAACGTGGTTGGTTCGAAATGCAGCTTTTGATCCTCTGCATATAATTTTCAACCTTGTCCGAGCACGTCTTCAACATGTTTCATGTAGGTCAGGAATTCGTCGATTTGTCGAGCCCCGCACCTGATACGTGTCATTGCGATATTTAAACTGGCAACGACGACGTCAGCTAGCATGGTTCGAGAGAAGTGACGCAGTGTGCGCCCTATTGTGTAGACGTTTGATGTGCTCCTTGATAGAGTCGATGAGTAGGAGTGATCGGGATCGTTAGCACGCCGAGTAAGCTCAAGGTGCTAAGAAACGACCATGACTGCTACCTTTGGTCGAATGAAAAACGTATTAGGCTCCCATCCGTGCGAGTAGATGAGGTCATGGTGAGGACTCAGGAGCGGAGCACGACTGTACCATCATCCCCGACTCCTGAGAGTTTGTCAGACGCAAATGTGCCGATTTGTGCAAACGCATGCGCGGGAACTTTTTACCGTATTAGTACATGAAAAGCTCCCTGTTTAGGTAGATTGCGCCGTCAGGCTTCTTAATCTGAGTTCGAAAAATCGCTCTTCTTCCTACCCCTCCACCATCTCAATTTTTCTCGACACATCGTCCTCTTTGTGACCACTCAAACGAGAAAAGTGTAGTGACTATGTAAGTTTATTCCTTTTCATTCAAATGTCTTCCTTTGTAATTTATGGTGTTACAGGTTTATTAACAAG